>QLPI01000041.1:0-19692 GCA_003314275.1 Chroogomphus rutilus
CCTTATTGCTCGGAAGAACTCTTTCTTCAACACCATAACTCCAGTATTATCTCCTTCTACTCTCTGTTTATGGTCTTCCCATCTCGAGAGGAGGTCAGCCTCCTTGTTGAGTTGGCCTGGTCGATGCTTTAGGATAAAATCATAATCTGCCAATTCAAGGGACCATCTAGCTTGGCGGCGGTTCAGATTTCTTGCTGTCATGAAGTATTCTAGGTTCTTGTGGTCCATCCATATTTCAAATGGCTGCATTGTCCCTTGCAGATAGTGCCTCCACTCTGCCAATGCCCGCATGATGGCTAGCATCTCCTTATCATGTATATCATAATTCCTCCCCACATCATTGAGTGCTTTAGACATGTAGGCCACCAGTTTCCAGGTTCCCTGTTGCATTTGTGACAGGATTGCACCACTGGCAAAGTCTGAACTGTCTGCTTCTACTCAGAACAGGTCCTCATCTGTTGGGAAGGCTAGGATTGGTGCTGCCATTACTGCTGCATTAAGGAGTTGGAAGCTTATCAACTGTTCTGGTCCCCAGTTCCATGGCTTGTTCCCTGTTAGTTCATGTAGTGGTTTGGCAATGCTTGTGGGGCCTTAGATGAAGCGACGATAGAAATTGACAAAACCCAAGAATTGCTGCAGTTCATTCTTTGTCCTGGGAACTGGCCATCTGCTCACTCCTTCCACCTTGACTGGGTCCATCTCCACCTTCCCTTGGCTCACCACCAATCCCAGATATTCCACCTTCTCTTTCTCAAACTTGCATTTCTCTGGTTTGAGATATAGATTGTGTTCTTGTAGCAGGGCCAAGACACGCTTGATGTGTTGTGACAAACGGTGGAATGAATGGAGGGAGGGGAGCGAGGGATAAGGAAATAAGGACGAAATATACATTTATGTGTATATCCAGTTGTATAACAAAGAATATAGTGTAAAGTAGTGTAAAAGAACAGGTATTAGCAAGCATGCAGTGGAAAGTAGTATAGTACATGGACTTACTAGTAGTTACCATACGAGAGACATAATACGGCGGTGACTTAGACACTAAGCGCCCAGATGATCAGGAGATGTAGGGGCCGGAAGAGCCAGAATATATGGAATACGGAAGGAGACAAAGGGAAAACAGATAGGAGGAGACAGAAAGGACATAGGGGAAGAGACTCACATGTAAAGGAACAAGAATTGAGGGAACTGGGGTGCATATATGCAGTCACCGAGGACAGATGACTGAGAAACAGGAGAATGAGACACGAGACACGACTCAGAGAGGCAATAACTGTTGCAAACGAGAAGGGAACAAAGGGAGAAGCAATTCTATTAAAAGGGCACCACTGACAGGTGTCATATCTCTATAAAGATCTCATTGGGGCAGCCCACAGTGGGCCGGCCCTGCATATGCTCCACAGAATCCGTTAATTACGGATCATATTATAGTCAAGGGATTTACTTGTATAAAGATAAAGTAACTACAATGAATATCACTAGTCTCTAGTACCAAAACCCCCCCTACACTTATATTTGATATCTACTCGATGCACTCATGTGACATCAGGCCGCATTAGGTTGAAACACCTCTCGTCGTCATTCAAGACTGCGGACCCAGCGGGGATCATCAAATAGGTGTAGTAGATCACACTCACACCGTTATTGAACAATCTTATTACTGTGGATCACCTACTGTGATCAACACGACTCTCCTTCACACCTCCCACGGCTCCTTGGACCAACGCTTACATACGATCGATCCGCTGTGCGCCATCTCTGTAAGAGCATATAATCACATAGAATATTAGCCACAAATCCTGTAGCTACAGTTCTTTGTATCATAATAATTAGTCTATCTACCATTCCATACTCCCCATCTAAATATCCTTTATGACGGTCCTTCTATGCTCTTCTAAGTCTGTTGAGTAGATCATGATGTCATCTATATAGGTGCTGACGCATCCTTCATTGATCAATTCATGGAAGATGTCATTCATCATTGTCTGGAATATTGCAGGGGAGTTGGTTAATCCAAAGAACATGACCAGTGGTTCAAAAAGGCCTCGGTTGGTGATGAAGGCCACTTTGTGTTCATCTCCTTCCTTGACTCGGACATTATTGTATCCCCATCTAATGTCCAGCTTAGTGAAGATGCGTGCATGGCATAGTTTGTGGATGACTTCAGAAATCAGTGGCAGTGGATAGCGGTTCTTGATTGTCATTGCATTCAGCCGTCAGTAGTCCTGCACTGGCCACAAGCTGCCATCTTTCTTTTTGATGAAGAAGAATGGTGATGCAATAGGAGACTTGATTGGTCGGATCTTCCCTGACTTTAGGTTTTCTTCCAAAAACTCATCTAGCTGCTTCTGTTCCTCTAGACTGAGTGGGTACACCTTACTTGAGAATGGTTCAGCCCCTGGCTTTAGTTCGATTGCATGATCCCACCGCCATTGTTCAGGAAGGTTATTGTCAAACCTGTAAGGACAACCCTCTCACAGCCTCTTGGAGGTGTCTCAGAGGTGAGCTAAGCAGGGGGGATCAAAAGAGGAAAGTCTAAGGATCCCGCTGCTGGTGAACCCCTTTTATACTTTTATGTAAGTGGTCTGTGCACTAGCTTACAAATCAATACATCGGAGTTTGTAGAGCCAGCTTCCTGGTACTAAGTCCGAGGTTGGGTGTTTACTCCGAGCCCTGTCCACCGTTGTTCTTAGGATTATTCCTGTCTCCTATTTGGTAGTCCTTCGGACCTAGGTGTCTTATCCTTGGAGTTGGTCGGAGTTTGAAAATAGGACTTCGGACCTGGATTGTGGTTCAGAGAGGGTCATCCCCTGAGATCACCCCCCCTTCTAGAGTGCTGCGTCCTCATGGCACGGAACGATAGGGATTCAAAGGCCGTTGTTCAGATTCTCCAAGGTGCTCCCAGATGTTGCAGGTAGAACTCTTGTATTTTAGTGGGTGAGTTCATGTCCTCTTCCTTTACCCATGTATTTTCTTCATATCCATACCCCTGCCATTTGACTAAGAAGTAGAGCCCTCCTCACATTACGCGACTGTCCAACACCCTCTCTACTGCGTAATGCTCCTCTCCTTCTATCAACTCCGGTAGTGGTGGTGGTTTGGAGTTCCGACCTAGGATCGGATCTTCGGGAGCAGGGAGGAGTTTGACCACATTGAAGACGGGGTGAAGCCGAGATAAGGATTGTGGAAGTTGGAGTCTGTAGGCATGTTTCCCAACCTTCTGTTGAATGGTGTAAGGTCCCAAATATCGGTGGCTCAGTTTCTGCAAGGGTCGCTTTGTCCAGATGTCCGAGGCATCTAGGTATACTCAGTCTCCTTCCCGGTACTCCAGTGCCAGGGTTTGGCATTGGTTATAATATCATGCCATATCGTCCTTTGCTTTTGCCAGTGCCAACCTCGCTTCTTCTAGTGATTGCTCCATTCATTCTTTGAACTCATTCACTGTTTCCGTTTGTGACTTCGGTTGTTGTGGTTTGAAACCCATCCGTGGGTGTTGCCCCATGTCTAACATGAAGGGAGTTTGCTGTGTGACAGAATGTACATGATTATTGTACTGGAATTCTACCATCGGTAAGAGTTTGTCCCAATCATCCTGTTGCTCATTGACAAAGACTCGGAGGTACTGCTCTAACTCTTGGTTGACATGTTCCGTCTGGCCATCTCCTTGTATGTGGTAGGCTGTTGTTGCTGCAAGCTTGATTCCCAGGAGTTGGTAGAGTTCGTGGGTGAACTCCAAGATGAACTGAGGTCCTCAGTCTAAGACAACTTGTTTCAGAAGTCCGTGCAGCTTCCACATGTGTGTTAGATAGAGTCGTGCGGCTCCCAATGCTGTAATGGTAGTGTTTGTGGGGAGGAAGTGGGCTCTTTTGCTCACTGAGTCGACCACGTTCATGACTGCATCTTGTCATTGGGCATCTGGCAACTCCACAATGAAATCTATGCTAATAGTGTCCCACTGAGCTTCGGGGATGGGGAGTGGTTCCAGAAATTTTAGCCCTAGGTTCTCCAGCCTGATCCACATGCCCACCGTGCCCACCATGTCCCCTCAGCATCTTAACCACCACTTTGTTTGCCTCCACACAATATCATCTTGCAAGCAGGGGCGATGCCATACGATAGATTTTGTACATGTGCGCATGTGACATGCATGCATCATACCCAAATGTTGTTTGGAGTGGTAGACTAGGTTTTTCTGGGGTTTCCCGCGCTAGAATATCGGAGAGTCGACACTACAAATAGGATAATGAGTCCCTGGATTTTACTACGATTTTTATTGTATTTATCGATAGGGAATATATTGTGCTATTGGTATTCTACCCTAGGCTAAGTCCCGGGTTTCACCTCCACCTAGGCGCCGTTCCGGGGAACCGGTCTGGGCGCCAAAACGCCGGTTGAGTGAATTGTAGTTCTCCCACAAGTGAAATGTAATTTGTAGTGGTGTAGTATAATAGTATATAATATGGAGAACCCAACTGTATCCCGGAATTGTTGTACGACGAGTAGCAAGTGTTCTGATCCTAAATAGGAAAGTACGCTCGGCGCTTAACCTTCCGGTTCAGCGCGAGGCAAAGATATTCGAGTGTAGCCTAAAGGCTAGTGTGATGGGGAAAATATTTCTTGTATCCGTTATTAACTACTTGTAACTACAGCTTGTTTTATACACATGTATCCCGTGATGTAACTATAATCTGTAGTTAGTGAAAACTGTGGAGCATATGCAGGGCCGGCCCATTGTGGACTGCCCTGATGGAATCTTCATTGAGATATGACACCTGTCAGTGGTGCCATTTGAATATAAGTGCTTCTCCCTTTGTTCCCTTCTTGTGCGCAACAAATATCTCCTTCCTGAGCCATGTCCCATGTCCTCCCCTCCTGTCTTTCTGTCAGCTGTCCTCGGTGGCAGCATATATGCGCCCCGGATTCACCATCTCTCGTTCCTCTGCATGTGAGTGCATTCCCCTATATCCCCTGTATGTCCTCCTATTCGTTTCCCTGCTTCCCCTTCTGTATCTCATTCAATAACTGCTCTTCCGGACCATGGGGCTAGCTAGGTATGAGGCCGGGTACATAGAATTACACAAAATATTTCCCTAAATTCCTGTAAATATTCGTACAGGTTCTTCATGATGTATAGAACTTTGGTGCAGAGTTGCACATTGATCTGGGAGTGATTGGGGGAGATAATACAGTTTTAGTGTAGGAAATGTGTACAATGCCACTCAATAATATTTCGTCACAACACCAAATGCATACAACAGATGTCATACATGTGCGCATGTGGCACGTGTGTGTCGTATATGAATGCAGATGACAGATGTCGTACATGTGCACGTGTGGCACATGCATGTCATATGCAAATGCATATGACAGATGTCATACGTGTGCATGTGTGACGTGTGCATGTCATACGCAAATGCATATGACAGATGTCATACGTGTATGCATGCAGCACATGCATGTTGTACAACGTGTGCATGTCATATGCAAATGCATATGCTCTAACTCTCCAGTGGTCATATTCCATATCTGGACTGAGTGGTCGTATGAGCCAGACACAAGATGAGATCCATCATAAGAGAGGCAACAGAGGTCACCTCTTCTGAATGACCCATGAGTACATGCTCTACTTTCCCTTTAGATGCATTCCATATCCAGAGAGAGCCATTGAAATAGCCCGACACTACATGTCTCCCATTAGGAGAGAATGCACCAGACCTCACCCATTCTGAATGTCCCTCTAGTATGCACTTTATGTTGCCAGTAGCTGTCTTCTAGAGAATTACTGACTTGTCGTCTGATCCAGACACAATGTGTTTCCCATCAGGGGAGAAAGCAACAGAGTGCACACAACCCAAATGATCCTCGAGTACGTGTTCTATTGCCCCAGTGGTGGCATTCCTTATGAGTAATTTTGGCTCGTGTGGCTATAGATCGCTGGGTTACTGGTAGCCCCATCCTTCCTCCTTGAAAGCCCAGGTGCACTTGCCTCTGTGTGTATGTCATCTATACCTAAGGGAGATGTGTACCTGGGTGCACCTGAGGTAGGATGCTGTTTGCATTGGGGTTGCTGGTAGCCCCATCCTGCCTCCTGGGAAGCCCAAGTGCATTTGCCTCTGTGTGTATGTCGTCTATACCTAAGGCAGATGTGTACTTGAGTGCACCTGAGGTAAGATGCTGTTTGCATTACCAGAGCTACAAGTGATATCCATGTCAACACCTGGGCCCTAGATGAATGTTATCTTGCTAATGATATGGAGAATGTAACGGATGCTCTCAAATGGTGGTATGAGAGGAGGTCTACTTTTCCCTGTCTATCATGCATGGCTCAAGATTATCTGTCTATTCCTGGTAAGTAACTTTTTATTAAATTATTTGTTATATTCTTTCAATTCTAATAAAAATTTAAAGCTACAACTGTTGCTGTTGAACATGTATTCAGCCAAGGCTGTCTTGTTTTGGCCTATATTTGGAACCAACTTTGAGCTCAGACGACTCAAGCCCTTATGTGTATTAGATCTTAGAGCACACTTGGTTTGGTGAAGGATGCTGATATCAAGGCTGCATTGGGGAATGAGGTCACCGATCCTGAGGAGGAGTAATATGGGTTGGGATTCTATTACAGGTAATTTATGAAATTTTTTAATAAGAAAATGTATTAAAATTCAGTATTGGGTCAATTTATACCCATTGTGGGTGGCAGGTAAGTACAATACCTGTTGAACCTGTGGGTAAGAACAATACCCATTGTGGGTTGCGGGTAAAAGTAATACCCATTGAACCTGCGGGTACCTGTACCTGTACCCACGATAACCCGCTACCCACTACCCATTACTAAGGGTACGGGTATTCTCGGGTATGGGTACACATAGGCATGAAATACCTGGGAGTTACCTGTACCAATTACTAAATGCTGATAGTGTAGATGGGAGTCGGCCAAGTCCTGCAGACCGATCAAGGTGGCCAGGGTTCAATGTACTCATGCATTATGCCCTGCTGTTCCATGTGTGCCACTAATTTGGAGAAGAAAGACCCAGGAGAGTGCTGAGAGTGTCGGCCTAAGTAAGGGACTTCAGATAGGAGAAGGGAGGACAAGAAGACGTAAACCAAGTTGATATTCAGAGTCAAGAGCCATCTACATACATTCCCTACTTATATATATTAAGAAGCAAGATGTGGAATAAGGAATGGAGAACAATAAGGTATGTAGAGCATGTGGAGGCAATGTCCACAATGATCAAGAATAGAATAAGGAATGTGGACGAGAATAGAACAATGAAAATAAGATAATAGAAATGTGGCCAAGAATAGAATAATAGAGAGTGACCAAATATTAAATAATAGGGTCATGGCCAAAGATAAAACAATAGTAAAATGTCCTGAAGTAGAATGTGCCGAGAAATAAGGAGTGGACGGGGCGGGATTAGTGGATAATGAGTGGGGAAGAGTGGATGAGGGATAGGAATAGGGAATGTGAATGGTGAATGTGCCGATCTATGACATTTGCAGCCACCAGGAATTTCAAGACATGAGTTCCAATGGATTCTACTTCCCAGCAATGCCGGTGACTTGGGTCTCATAGTGCTAAGATATTATATGCCTCCAGAGCTCTGTATCATTCTGGACATAGATCTTGCCTCAAAAGTAGAGTAGTCCTTCTCTCTCAGTCTACTCAGCTCACCATATCAATTTAGCATATCCCTTCCTCGATTCAGCTGCCACCTTTGCCATGGAATCCTCTGGTCCTATATCATGGATTTCTGTCAAGGCACCAGTAATGCCGACAATGCATGGGCCAAGCACTATAGTAATAATACCAACTTCACAATGCTGGCAGGAGGTGGCCAAGTCAAGTCCTGCAGGCCAGTTGGAGTGGCTTGGCTTTAATGTACTCGTGCATTGCACCCTACTTTCCATGCATGCCACTGATTTGGAACAGAGGAGATACCTGGGAGAGTGCCGAGAGTGTCAGCCTGAGTAAAGGACTTTAAACAGAAGAAGGGAGGGAAAGAAGGTATAAACCTAGTTGATACTTAGAATGAAGAACTATGTACACGCATGCGCTACTTATATAGGTTAAGAAGCAGAATGTGGAATAAGGGTGGCATAAGACATGGAGAAAAGAATAAGGTATGGAGACCATGTGAAAGTATTTTCCACAGTGATCTAGAATAGAACAATAAGATGTTGACGAGAATACAACAATGAAATATGACCAAGAATAAATGAGTAGGAGTGTGAGTGAAAATAGAACAATGGAAAGTGGCCAAATATAAAACAACAGGGCCACGACCGAATAATAAATGAATAGTAAATGTCCCGAGGGGAAATGGGTAAAGGGAAGGATGGGGAATGAAAGAATAATAAAGAATTGAAGGGATTGGTTGAGGAAAGTGAACCAAATGATGAACCAAATGTACCGAGCCGAAACCACATACTAGTGAGGAATGACTTGTCACTGGTGTGTGAGATTAAATGGTAAGGGTCATTCGGTCAGTACTACCAAGTGAACCGGAACTCGGTATCGTGGGCTTGACAAGTTCCCACCAGATGTCCTAGAGGAGGTCCTGTTCTTCTCCTACCACTACTACACCCTCTAGGGCCTGGACCACAAATAGCTCCGGTCATAAAAGGGTTATATCCTTGTTATCTTCTGCTTCTGAGCCATGGTCTGATCTCCTCAATAGAGTGTTGGTTTTGCCCATGCTATGATCTGGTCTATAGTGAAGCATGCAGGCAAAGTAGGACAGATATAGCAACCACCAAGCCTGCCTCCAATTCAGCTTCTTAGAGGTTCAGAAGTATTCTAGGTTCTTGTGGCCCTTCCAGGTTTCAAAATTGTGTTGGGCCCGTGCTGCCACTGCTCCAAGGCTCGAATGATGGCTAACAGCTCCTGATCATGGATCTTATAGTGCCTCTCTACCAGACTCAGACTCTTTGAGAAGAAGGTGATTGGGTGCTATGCATTATTCTCGAAGGACTTCTGAGAGATGGTGGCCCCTGTGGCAAAGTCAGAGGCATCAGCCTCTATTCAGTATGCTCAAGAGTCATCTGGGAATGCTAGAACTGGTGCCGAGGTAATAGAGTCCTTGAGCTTTTGGAGGGCCCGCACTTCATCCTCTCCTCACTTCCACACTTCTCCCTTTTTAGTGAGGTCAAAGAGGGGCCAGGCATTGAGCAAAAAGTCTTGATGAAATGCTGGTAGAAGAAGGAAAACCCTAAAAATGACTAGACCTCCTCTTGGCTTGTGGGGGTCGGCCACTTGTTTACTCCTCAAACCTTCACCAGGTCCATTTCTACCTTTCCCTCTGAGATGATCAATCCAAGGTACTTGATCTACAGCTTTTCAAAATTGCACTTCTCCTTCCACAAGTAGAGTTTATGCTCTTGAAGATGTTCCGACACCTGTCATGTGATCACTCGATGTTTGGCTCAGGTTTTTGAGTAGATAAGGATGTCTTCAATGTAGATACTGTTATGATAGGATTTTAAGGTGAAAGATTGTGGGAAAATGCAAACTCATGATGAGTTCATGAGCGGTTAGACCAAAGCTGACACTTGAATTGTTATTATTACAGTTAAAAACTAAGCTACTTATACGTATAAATTATGCCAACATGAGGGAAAATTCTTTTATGCGAGCACACATCATGTATGATACGCGCAATTGATGATACGTGAGTGAATGTCACGTGTCAGTCACATGCATGTGACACAAGGAAAACAGTCAAATCGGCGATGCAATAAACATAGCATCACAGCGATAACAATAGTAATAAATGGAGAAATAAAAGGAAAATAGAAATAATCATGAGAAAAAAATATATAATAGTGAAAAGAATAGAGATATGAAAATAATAATGAACACCAACTTTTTGACTTTCTAACACACCCCTTAAAACCCTGACAGCTCACAGAATTGATGAGCGAGAAGGTTTTGCACTAATATACAACAAAACGACAAGATTGGGGTGGGAAGTAATGATGATAGCATTCGGTGACAACAAGCACGAACAAGATTTGTGTAACACATTGTGACTGATGCTGGTGGAGATGGTGGCAACTGTATGAACAACCCATGGAAATTGAGGATCCATGCGTGTGACATGGGGGTGATGCAGATGTGGAAAGAAATAATAGGAACAAGACCAATGGCATGGCAAACGGGGCATGAGTGGGATGTAAGTAAGCCACTATAAACAGGTAGACAGAGCAGCAGTTGTGAAAATGAGATGTGAGCGATGAAATCTGTGATGGACAACTGGGCAAATGATGATAATAGCTAAAGAGGAAATGAGACACAAAGGGGGAGCAATAACGGCTGCACCACAAATGAAATGTGGGCAGAGATATGGCTGCACAAACGAGGATCCTAATAATGGTTAAGCAGAATATGGGATGAGGGTTGAACAATGGAAATGATGTGATGCGAGTAACCGAGGAACATGAACAGCGAAGATGACTGTGTGTATGAGGACTGCAGGTGAACAAGAACGGTGTGTGTGGTGATAATGGGGATGAGATTGAATAGATAACACTCTGATGTTAGGGGCAAAGGCCATACAGATAGAGTGCAGTCAACACAACATGTGTGATGGAAGCAATGTTGACACAGGAGACGCAAACTGGCACACACACAAACTGGCCAAGAATGGGCGGTGTATGGAGTGAAGTCAAAGTGTCACATGGGGAGACATGAACAAGGTACATGCGGTGATGGTCTGAACAAATATGGATCGGGCCCAAAATTGTAAATGATGCGGGAATGCTCGTATGATGCATATATGGGATGAGGATGCAAATGGTCACATAAGCGACTAGAACATAAGCAAGGGCTGGATTGGTGCATAGGTGAGGCATGTATATCAGGGATGTTACAACACATAACATGGGGGATTTTTGAGACTTGTACATGGTACGAGCAAATGGAAATGATAAAAAGGATTGCAAGCAGCATGTGAAACACAAGAAATGGACACGTGAATGATGTGCACACACCACAAAGATGCCGCAATCAATACCAAGGTAGAACGACATAATGCGGATGGGAACAGCATGGGGATAATGGCCCCTATAAACAGAGATCATAGGCAAACAAACAAGATATGGAGGGCAATAATGATAATGCAGAGAATGATATGGTCCGGCAATAATGGGTGACAAGAGATGAACGGCAAAGATGAGAAAGTGGGCCCATAAATGGTGAAAACAACGGCAAATGAACTGATCACAAGAGACAGCGCATATGCGAGCAGTGATGAGATTATGAGCTAATATACAGTAGGATTGAAGATTTCTCTGGCAGTCTAATTTATTATCTCCTCAGTGTAGTCAACCACTGAGAATATATTCAAAGGATGTACCTAATTTATTATCTTACAGATGAAAAGAAAGAAAGTCAATCGAAATATTATCTGAACTACAGTATTTTACTCACCTCCTCAGTGTAGTCAACCACTGAAGAGGAAAGCATACACAGGTGATGTTTCACCCGCATGTATCCTACAACCGGCTCCTGACCCTATCGAAGGTTTGAGCGAGGCTGCCGGTCCCTATCCAGGGAGCTGGCCATGCGCGTCGTGCAGTGCATGTGTAAGTGCACGTGAGTACATAGAAAATAAAGAATAACTCCCTCAATATTGAGGGTAAAAATACAAAATAATAATCAAAAATTTCAGAATGAAAAAGCACACAGAATGGCATAGAAATCAATATATTATCACAATATATTGAGATTGGTCTCTCAGGGGTGAGATGCAAGTTTGCACCCTACACGCCCCCTCAAGCTCAATATATGCCGAGTTTTTCGGTGAGAATCTTCACTCTAGGTCCTGGTAGACCCTTTGTGAGGATGTCTGCGACCATTTGATCGGTTGGGAGATATTCAATTTGAATCTTCTTCCCATCAATCGTGTCTCGGATAAAATAGAGTCGTATATCAAAATGTTTAGTCCTCGAATGTTGCTGATTACCATAGGCTATTGTAATAGCTGATTGGTTGTCAGCATAAATTTTTATAGGATTTTTAATTGGCTGGAAAACTTCGGTTATGAAATTCTTGAGCCATATAGCCTCCTTTGTGGCATGAGTTAATGCAATAAACTCAGCCTCTGTTGACGAGAGTGCGACAATTGTCTGCTTCTGACAGCTCCATGAGATAATCCCGGAGTTGATTTGAAAGACGTATGCCAATATTGAATGTCTGTGATCTTGTGAGGCCCAGTCGGCATCAGAATATCCTACTATTCCATCTCGACTCTTCCCTAAGATCAGCTTCTTATCTTTCATGCCTTTCAAATATTTGAATACTCTCTTTACTGCATTCCAGTGAGTAATTCCTGGATTCTCTAAGAACTGTGATAAAATAGAAACTGCAAACGAAATATCTGGACGGGTAGCTACTGCTGCCCACATGAGTGAACCAATGGCCTGCCGGTATGGAATCTTTTCCATGATTTTCTTTTCTGCATCAGTAGTCAGGCATTGTTCTTTGGATAGTTTACATGTTGGATCTAGAGGAGTTGAATGTGTTTTTGTGTCCTGAAGATTAAATCGGTCAAGTATCTTGTCAATATAAGATTCTTGTGAGAAGCTTATTGTACCGGCCGATTTGTCTCGTTCGATCTTCAGATTAAGAAGCCAATGGATTTCTCCAAGATCTTTCATCTTAAAGATAGCTTCGAGATCTTCTTTGATGCCACGCAATATAGTATCGTCCGTAGCTGTAATAGTGAGATCGTCTACTGCGGCTCCAATGATGGCATAGTCATTTGCCCTATGTCTATAGAATACTGCAGCATCTGAGGCTGATTTTGTAAATCCAATAGAGTAAAGGGCATTCAATAGACACTTATACCATTCTCTGCCCAATTGCTTGAGTCCGTATATGCATTTCTTCAGCAATAATACATTTTCATATTGTTCCTCAAAATATCCCGGCGGCTTACGCATATAAATGGGTTCCTCAAGTGGCGCATTAAGATATGCTACATCTACGTCCATTTGATGTATTGGCCAATTATTTCTAGCTGCTATTGTGCATATAGTGCATAATGATGTCATACAAACGACTGGTGCATATGTCTCGTCTTAATCAACTCCAAAAGTTTGTGTGAAGCCTTGAGCAACGAGTCTTGATTTTGCACGAACTACATCACCCTTCTGATTGTGTTTCATAACATGGGTCCATTTGCTACCAACTATATTCACACCCGGAGGAGGTTTAGTGAGTTCGCAGATGTCTTTGTCGATTTGTGATCGGATCTCAATGTCCATGGCTGTCTTCCATGTCGAATTGTTAAGGGCTTCTTTAGTAGTCGTAGGTAATTGCAAATCATTTGATAGATAGGCAAAATCATCTTCATCGGCACTTATTGGTTCGGCACTTATTGCTAGATAGTCGCATATATCCTTCTCGCTCCTGTTGTTTTGAATATAAAAATCAGAACTATGTGCGATATCATTGAGTATATTATCCTCAACGTCTTCGCAAGCGAGGGTTGTCAAATTAGTGTATGCGGCATCTCCAGCTTGAGATTTATAGCCAGAGCTGGTTTTTGGAGCTCTTTCTTGTAGTAAGCGTATTCTCTCACTTCTTCTAAGTGGAGGAGCTTCTTTAGGTCTGATCACATCTGTTTGACTTGGCTGTATATTTTCTAAATCTCTCTCTGGTGTGCGCTCGATAATTTGTTCAATGCGGCTCTCACCCGGCTGTAGGTCATGTGACAGTATTGGCGCCTAGATAGGTGCCGGTGCAGGTGATATTGGCCCATATTTGATGGCTTTTGGCCCAATCATTGTGCGATCATCTGTAGGTAAAATAGGAGTGATTGAGGGCAATTTAGGTGCCTCAAATATAATATTCCGTTCCACAGATACCCGTCGACTATCCGGCCAGTATATACAATGGCCGTCGCTTTGGGCGGAATGGCCGATCCACTTTGCTTTCTTGGCTCTAGGTAATAGTTTATCGTCTTGTTTGATTTTCACATAGACGTCCGTCCCCCATTCATGAGCATCTTGCAAATTTGGCTTTTGATGGTGAATCATCTCATAGGGCATCTTGTCCGGTAGAGATCGTGTATGCGTGCAATTTTTAAGGTAGTTAGCGTGCTGAATGGCATATCCCCATAAAGACTTAGGAAGATTGGAATCTAGAAGCATTGCACGAGTTTTTTCGACCAATGTGCAGTTTAGGCGCTCGGCGACTCCATTCTGCTCAGGAGTATCGTGAACAGTATATCTGTGTCGAGTACCTTGCTTGTCTAGGTAGTTATTGAATTCAGCACTTGTATATTCACCCCCTTGATCTGAGAGAAGTGTTTTGATGCGTGCATTCCTCTGCCGAAGCATCATTGCCTCATACAACTTGTATTTGGCAAAGACCTGATCTTTGGTGCTCATTAGATAGAGCACTGATTCCCTTGAGTAATCATCCGTGAAGGAAACGTAGTAAGACTTTTTATTGATAGTGATATGTCTTGCCGGTCCCCATACATTGGAAAATATTTTATCACCGACTTTCTTTGAGCGCTCACTTGATTCTTTTGGGAGCGGTTTGCGTGTAATCTTAGCTTTAATACACACATCACAGGTGAATTTATCCCTAGCCTGTGATAACTCTAGGCCATAAATCATGCCACGATCCATCAGGCGCTTAAGGGTCTTGTAAGATATGTGCCCAAGCCTGTGGTGTGTCTCAATGGCGGTTAAGCATAGCTTAGTGGAATATTTAGTTGACTGATTGTCCAATCGATATAGGCCATGTAATTTAGGTGCCTGTAATAAAATATGGCCAGACGAATTCTGTATAGTGCATTTTTGTGATGCAAATTCTGTCCGGTTACCGGCATCATCGCATCGGCCTATGGAAATAAGGGTGAAGGCGATTTTAGGAGCATATAGTGTATCTTTCAATGTCAATGTGACTGCTTTCCCTTTTACTCTAGTAGTTATCTTGAGTTGACCGCTTCCATATGCATCAAAGCTGCCTTGATCGGCTGCTCGAATCGTGCACGGTGTGGGGAAGCTTCTGTAGTTCTCAAGCATGTTCTTATGAGGCGTCATGTGAGAACTAGCTCCTGTATCTAAGATAATGGTGTCGTCTGTTCCGTCTCTGATGAAGGCAGCGCAATCATAGTTGATGAATGCCATAGATCCATCATCGTCTCCTCCAGAAGACTCATCTTCATCAGCTACATTGGCTTTTGCTTTTCCTTTCCCTTTTCCTTTCATCTTTTTGAACTTGAATCTTTTCTTCTGCCTAGGCCCTTGGCCTTCTCTGCCACCGCCTTTAGCCCAACACATTTCAATAGTGTGTCCTGGCTTCTTGCAGTTGGTGCATATATGCGCCTTTTTGTCTGCAGTACCCACGAAACCTTGGTCCTCTTGGGTGAGGGACAATGTCCTACGCCTATCATATTGTGATTTAAGTACCTGGATGATATTGTCCGGATCCAATGGCTTCCCGACTTCTTCAAGAGAGGTCGTAAGGGCATTCATGACTGATTTGTAGGAAGGTGGCAATGAGGATAATATAATATCAAGGAATTCTTCTTCAGAGATCTTAGCTCCCATGTCATTGAGTCTTGCATAGAGATCTTGAGCCCTATCAAGGTGTTCTCTGAGATCGTCATCCTCCAAGCATTTCATGTTCCGGAGTTGTCTCTGGATGCTGGTGACAACCATCTTTGGTTTCTTCGTCATCTCAGTTACCAGAGTATTCCAGATCTCTTTAGCATTCTCTTTCTTTTCTAGCATTAAAGCTAGTGACTCTGACATGGATGCCAATATTTGAGTCTTGACAAGCCCTTCTCTGGCCAGCCACTTTTCAAGTCTCTCCTCAGCCTTCTCTACCTTGGCCTCCTCATCATCATCTGTGAGGACATGTGCTTTGGGAAAAGTGGGAGGATCCAGTGGTCGGTTGGCTTTGCCTTCTATATGTTTCAATAGATTTTTGGACTCGCAATAACATGAGTTGAGCTCTCCACAGAGACCAATTAGATCCATCTGTAGCTAGCCTCCCCATGGTCAATGGGACTTTCTCTGTATGGTCTGCGGGGCCCATAACCTTGATGAGATTATGAGCTAATATACAGTAGGATTGAAGATTTCTCTGGCAGTCTAATTTATTATCTCCTCAGTGTAGTCAACCACTGAGAATATATTCAAAGGATGTACCTAATTTATTATCTTACAGATGAAAAGAAAGAAAGTCAGTCGAAATATTATCTGAACTACAGTATTTTACTCACCTCCTCAGTGTAGTCAACCACTGAGGAGGAAAGCATATGCAGGTGATGTTTCACCCGCATGTATCCTACAACCGGCTCCTGACCCTATCGAAGGTTTGAGCCAGGCTGCCGGTCCCTATCCAGGGAGCCGGCCATGCACGTCATTCAGTGCATGTGTAAGCGCGCGTGAGTACATAGAAAATAAAGAATAACTCCCTCAATATTGAGGGTAAAAATACAAAATAATAATCAAAATTTTCAGAATGAAAAAGCACACAGAATGGCATAGAAATCAATATATTATCACAATATATTGAGATTGGTCTCTCAGGGGTGAGATGCAAGTTTGCACCCTACAAGCAGACCATAAACAACCAGCACATGGAATGTTCGCACATGCATAAAAGTTAACAGAGAAACCAACTTGGATGGTAAGTAGTGTGATCCTACGTCTTCATTATCTTCTTCAAATTCAACATCTTTTTCTTGATCTTCTTCAAGCAATATTTCTTCAACCAATTTTTTTTTCTCTCCCATACCGAATGATGATGATGCAATGCAAATGACAACAAGAATAGATTGAGTTGGACAACACCCAAATAGTACAATCAAGACGTAAACAATGTGAATATGATGCACACAGCAATTGGATGCAAAGTGATAGGGAAAGATTGCCACTTCAGTAATACTCGTATGGTTTCATCAATTATAATCAGCTCAGCTCAATATATCAAATCTTCCTCCTCAAAAATTCCTCCTCAAATCATTTTCTTCAAAAACAATGGCATGCCTCAACTTCGACTTGATTCAATATGGCTCAATGGCTCATTTCAACTTGACAATAGAACTCAACTCAACTCGGATAATAGAACTTGACTCGGAATTACAATCATGAATGGGTTATGAATGTCGTGAATAGGTCGTTAGTGGTCGTGAATCATTATATGGATGGCCAATCCATGAAGTCGTGACTGATAGAGGAGACACAGAGGAAGGAATGCCAAGCTACTCAGTCAGCTCATGAGAGCAAACTGAGACTCTTAATCATATTGTGATAGGATTTTCAAGGTGAAAGATTGTGGCAAAATGCAAACTCATGATGAGCTCATGAGCGGTCAGACCAAAGCTGACACTTGAATTGTTATTATTACAGTTAAAAACTAAGCTACTTATACATATAACTTACACCAACATGAGGGAAAATTCTTTTATGCCAGCATGTGTCATGTATGACGCACACAATTGATGATACCTGAGTGAATGTCATGTGTCAGTCACACGCATGTGACAGAAGGAAAACAGTCAAATCGGCAATGCAATAAACAATAATAATAAATGCAGAAATAAAAGGAAAATAGAAATACTCATGAGAAAAACAAAAATAATAGTAAAAAGAATAGAGATATGAAAATAATAATGAACACCGACTTTTTGATTTTCCCACAGATACAGACCACTGCTTCCATAACAAGGTCTTGGAAGATGTCATTCATCATGGTTTGGAAAGTGGCTGGGCTGTTGGGTAGCCCAAAGAACATCACCAATGGCTTTGATAGCCTTTGATTAGTCTGGAATGCTATCTTCCACTTGTCTCCCTCTTTGATCCAGATGTTGTTATAGCCCCATAGAACATCCAATTTGGTGAAGTATTTATTGAGGATATGACTAGAAGTATTGGACAACTTATTTGACTACCGGGGTAGAGAATTGTTTGTTGGATTTATTTATTTTTGTTATTATTATTCTTGTAACTAATACTACGAGAACTTATACTATTCTACATAGGAGTTAGGGACAATTTCAAATGATAGAGATGATACTATACTACTGCGGCTGTGCATACTGTGGCTGTGCATACTGCAGTTGTGCATACTATCAAGTACATATACCGAGATCCCGGTCATCACAGAATTTCTTGATTGCCTGCTGGATGGACTTATGGCTGATTCCACTACCTCGAAAGCACATGAACATGTCGCAATCAACAAATCTAAGGATGTAAACTGAGCTAAAACAATGTACAACCACACATACTCACATATTTACATAGAACATATTCCAATCTTCATCCTTTTCACTAGGAAGGCGAGAAAGAGATCATTGTGGAAGAAGATTACTTGTACGACTGAGGGAGAAACATGGAATAAGATGAACTGCTCAGAGAATGAGGCTTGGATTCAAAAAGCCAAAGGCAGCATCACCCTCATAATGTACAAATCCAATTTGGGGTAGTTGACATGCTGTCCATCCATCACAGTAGTTATCATTCGTATCTTGTCCCAGCCAGCACACCCACAGAAAGTCCATGGTTTGAGACTCTGCAGGATGTGATTGGGGTCCTGTATAGATGACTTTGGTGTGAAAAATCCCAATAATCCTTCCATACCAGTAAGGGTGAGGATATGTCTGTGCCTCATTCTCACAGCCAAGAACCTTGAAATAGGAGTTGTCAGTACCAGAATTGAAAGAGTCTGGTCTCTGTGAACGTCCTATGTTGTGTAATTGACTTGAAGCACCTTATGACTGTAAATTGTGTTGTTTTCTATGACAACATGGCCTTTTTCAGTTGTAGTGAATTCATGTTCATTGCCATTGTATTACAGGCCCAGGATGCGGTTCAAAAGATGATTCTTGAGATTGCTAAGAAAGTTCTGCTCGTGTATCACATATATGTACTAATAAAATGTTTCTTTCAAGGTCTTACCTTGCACGCAATGTTGTTTTTGTTTTTCCAGAGCCAAGCTGAAAGATTAATATTGTTTTTTGTCTCATGAGAAATGTAATGGTGTATGTCGGGTGCTGTAGTAGGAAGGCCTTCTTCCTCCAAATTCTCTTATTCTTCTGCATCACTTGATGAAGGGTCGGGTGCAATAGCACTTTCCAGCATATCTCTCAATTTCTCCTGCTCCTTGATCTTCCAAAGTTCCTGTTCTCGGTGATTTTGCTTTGCTATCCCTTGAGCAAAATCACTTTTAGATGCTCGCTTGTAATATCTCTTCACTTTCCTATGTTTGGCTTCACCCTAAAAATACCATCATCATCTTATGGAAAAGAGTTCTATGGAATTCCTCACTGTCTGAGTAGAAAAGCCATATGATGGTCCAAAGTGTGGGATAGCATCCACATAGTGGCCAAGTGCATGGAGTTTATAGGTTTCTGTGTTAAACACCACTGGTTTTCGCTTTTGTGCTGCTTTTTCTATCATTTTACCTTTTGCAAGGTTTGCAGCTTGACGACAAGCTCTGGTAGCATCTTCAGATGGTAAATCAAATGTTGTAAATGTCAAACATGTCTTTTCTTCGAATTTTTGTATTGCTATACCTAGATGTTCTGTCAAGTATTCAAGGGAGATGACCATTTTTTCAGTGTGAAGCCGGAGCTTTGCTAAGGCATGCCATGTTGCCAATTCAAAGAGTAGTTCACAGATGATTGTATCGTGCAGTGCCTCTAGCAAGTAGTGATT
>QLPI01000043.1:0-21875 GCA_003314275.1 Chroogomphus rutilus
TGTCCTTCCCCTTGCCTGCTTACCCTCAGGACATTCACTCTTTGTTGTCACTCGGCAGTGGCACTCTTGTTTTATGTTCGGCCACTCCCATTGTTCTATTCTCACTCACTCTTTTGTCCTCGGCCATACTTTATTGTTCTATTATCATCCACATTCCTTGTTCTATTCTTGATCATTGTGGACAATACCTCCACATGATTCTTCATACCTTATTGTTCTCCATTCCTTGTGCCACTCTGTTCCACATCTCACTTATTAGCCTATATAAGTAGCCAATGTATGTAGATGGTTCTTCGTTCTGGAAATCAACTAGGTTTACGCCTTCTTGTCCTCCCCTCTCCTGTCCCAAGTCCTTTACCTGGGCCGACATTCTCGGCACTCTCCCAGGTATCCCTCTGTCCCAAATCGGTGGCACGCATGGGAAGTAGGGCGCAACGCACGAGCACGTTGAAGCCATGCCACTACTTCTAGCCTGCAGGACTTGGCCTTTACCCGTCCAACCCCTTCGGCTCTCCCGAGGCCTGTCAGTATGTACGGTGCTTGACAGTATCATGCAGCTTGGTTACGCACACATGGGCATATGCCATTTGCATGGTTGGCAGTGCCGAGTTATCGGATACTCAGTATGTGTCCTTGACAGAGATGATTCCAGAATCAATTTTAAATATGTACACTGAAATTAAGTGCCCATGATCTTGGGAGGCCCAGTCAGCATCTGCATATCTCACTATAGCTTCTTGACTTCCTCCCAAAATATGTTTTTTTTTATCTTTTGTTCCCTAGAGATACTTGAAGACTTGTTTCACTGCATTCCAGTGAGCAATTCCTTGTTTTTTTTTTTATTAGGATCTACTATGCCAATAGCCCCAACTATTCAATCCCACATATTCAGCCTACTTGAGATGGCTCCCACAGTCCAACCACCACCACTGCTGCCTGTCAAAATCCCAGGACAGCCTACTGCAGCATCATTAGCTACTATACTTGAGCAACTTAGTACTCTGATATATGGAATTGCTCTCCCTAAGACACAGGCTGCTAAAACAGTAACAATCTCTCTCAATGCCCTGTACCAAAGCTGCAACCTCATTTCTGTAGCCCAATCAACACTCATAGATTCACATGACCTACACCTGACCAAAGTATATAAGCATCTGGATGCCATCTCCACCCACTTAGACCTTTGTGCGTCTTTAGATGGTTGTTCTTTGGAGAAGGGATGTGCAGAGATCATGTCACTCTCCTCTTTCAAACACGAGAATCTATTATGTACAGGCAGTGGGGGCGCACATTTCACCCACTGCCGAGTCCAAAATCCTCTCTTTCCTTTTCTTCTTCTGACCCTTCGACCTCCTCCGAGTTTTTCATTACTTCTGATCTTTCTGCCAGGTTTAGAAGTTCTGGTAGCAATTCCAGTTTTTCTTCCACACTCATTGTTTGGATGTCAAAGGATAATGGGCAGTCCTGTACGTAGTGGCCAGGCTTCCTGCACCGGTGACAAACTCCGATGACAGCCTCTTTTGCTCGAGCCCGATCTACCTCCATCGGTGTTGGTGTTTCCTTTAGTATAGCCGGTGATGGTGCCAGGTTTCGTCGGAAGGGTTCTGGGAGGTGCGGGGACAACACGGACACTCTCGGTGTTCCTGGAGTTGGTTTGGGAGTTATGCCATTCAAGTGGGCGGAAGTCCAGGGTTGGCTGCGATGGGTTTCCGAGAATGCTTCGTTGGCCTCTTGGTCCCAAGCAACCCTTCGTGCTGCCTCATACCATCCCTCGGGGTCATCAAAGCTCGGCATCCCACTTCCCAAGAGGGCGACCTTTGTCTGTATCCCTGGTTCGAGTCCTCGGCAGAACTTGATCACGATCATTTTGTCATCATGGTATTCCGCAAGGTCTATCAGTTCCATGAATCGGTCAATGTATTCTTCTACCGAGTCTCTTCCTTGGTGCCATCCTGTCCCTTCGAGCCTTGTGAGGGCAGAGAGCTGTTCATTCTTCGGACAGAAGTTTTGTACAAAGTCCGATTCGAAGGCCTTCCAGTCCGAATAGTGGGGATGTCCGTTTCTCTCGTTTTGGAGTATTTTGTTTGCAAATAGGGCCGCTCTATCGGATTTGAAGTAGGAGAGGGCCCAGTGTATCCGAGCTTGACTGTTAGGGAACTGTTCTCCGCATATTATGAAGTAGATGTTACAGGAGTTGAGGAAGGCTCTCCCTTTTTCTCTATCTCCGTCGAAGTCTGTTGGAGAAGCAGGCCAAATTCTGGAGTTGCCTTGTGGGGCAGCGACACTCCGAGGGTCCAAAAAACATACACTCGGCATTGGGTCATCTTCTAAGTCTTCGGGGTTGTTTAATTTGGTCATGATTGCCCTAAGGGCTTTGCTTATCGTTGCATTTGCTGCTCGGTTTTCTGCCAATTCTTGTTCTAACCTCTGCACCCGCTCTTTGGCATCCATGCTGGGGGTGAGAATAGTGGGGATACCTGTGGCTTTGGTTATAGAGGAGGGAGAGTCTGGTGTTAGGTATGTCCAGGAGTTGGTACTCTCCGAGTCACTTTGGTTGAGTCCAAAGCCACCTATGACTATGCTGCAACACGGCTCTCGGTCCTTATTGGGGAGACTTTCCTGCTGTAAGGGCAACCCTCTTGCAGCCTCTCGGAGGTATCTCGGAGGCAAGCTAAGCAGGGGGAATCCAAAGGTTTAATTACAACTACTACCTAAATACATGTGGGGACCTCACCTAAGCAGGGGGAATCCAAAGAGGAAAGTCTAAGGATCCCACTGCTGGTGAACCCCTTTTATACCCTTTATGTAAGTGGTCTGTGCACTAGCTTACAAATCAATACATCGGAGTTTGTAGAGCCAACTTCCTGGTACTAAGTCCGAGGCTTGGGTGCTTACTCTGGGTTCTAGTCACCATGTTTAAGATTACTCCTGTTTCCGCTCAGCGGTCCCTTCGGACTTGGGTATCTTAGCCTCAGAGTTGATCGGAGTTTGAAATAGGACTTCGGAGTTGGGTCGGAGTTTAGAGAGGGTCGTCCCCTGACACCCACCCCATTCCAGCCTATACACCCCCAAACCATCAAGTTATTTTCCCCTCCATGTTTGACAGTTGGGGTGGTGGTCCTGTCTGATACTGGTTCCCCTTGTTGCTTCCAAACATACACCTCCCATCTGACCCAATCCTATTGATTTTTGTCTCATCAGTCCACAACACCCTCTTCCAGTCCTCCAAAGTCCAAATTTCATGGTATTGGGCAAACTTTAGATATTGCTGACAATGAGACCCCTTGAGCATAGAGACTTTTTTCTTTGTTGCTGATCTAAAGCCAGCTTCCTACAACACATTCCTAATAGTCTGAGGAGTGACAGAGGTAGATATGATGGAATTTATGAAATGGGTGGCTTGGACAGCATTTTCAAGCTTCTCAGAGCTGATTTGATGGATAATTGACTGTTTATCATAAGGGGAAAGCTTGGAAGGATGGCCACCAGGATGATTTTCCTTATCCGCCTCTACCTCCCTACTGATCCTGCCAATAGTACCCTTCCCTAGGCCAGTCATAGCTTGAATTTGACGATGGGAATACCCCTCATTGAGGACAGAAACAACAGAAGAATGCTACATTGCCAACATGTTCTAGTATATCATGTGAAATTTTCAGAACTTTTGCAGATGTCATTCCTTCACAAAATATCAATATTTCTAAAATGCACAAATATTGGGGCAGTTTTTTGACCCACTGTATAATTGTCATTGATTTGGTCACTTTGCATGGGGACAATGTTTTGTGGACAATGCTCAAGCAAACACATAACACAAGATTGCCTCTGTCTCAATGAAGAAAAATGCAACAAATGTGTCAACACTTCACACTGAGATGTGCTGCACCCACTGAGGTCGCTCATCATCCTGTTCCAAACCGAATCAGATAACAGGTTATTTGCTGACCCAAACCAGGTTGCTCGCCTCCTTACACACCAGGTCATCAAAAAAAAGATATTGGTGATGCAGAAGGTGCCTGAAAGGTTAGCAATCGCGAGGGAGTACAAAGTGTACTGCCCCTTTGCACAGGGATGCATTTGGTCCCTCGGACACTGGATCGTGTCAGAGACGACAGTGGTGGGTGTGGACCGCTAAGAAACGACAACTCTTGCTTTCGAGGCAAGAGCCATAACATGGTCAAGGGCGCACATGGTTGTGCATGATCAGGATCCCGTGCGTGGATGCAGCCGTTAGGAGACGACGATTTGCAGGATTTATCATGCCAGCCAAACTGTATATATTTTCATCATGGAAGCAGAGCTCTCTTGGACCCACACCACCACCACAACCAGAATTCCCACGGTTCCGCTGGCCAGTTTCTCCCTCTCAGTAAGGAATGGCCCAAGACACCTAATTCTGCTTCTCTTTACACCCAACCATCTTTTTTTCTACACCATCTTCACTTCACCCTCCCTCCCTCCCACACACCCTCACACCCTCGAACATGCCCACTGCCGCGGCTGCACCTGCAACGTGTGGCCCTGGAATTTTATCGCCCAACCAGGCCATGCCCGCTTGCTCTCCAACGCCGGCTCCGGACCCAGGAAACCTGGTGGCAGTACTCAGTCAGAAAGGAATTACAAAAGATAACAAGAAAGACATCTCAGCACTCGCCGCCACGCTCCAGTCGTTCGGGAATTTCACCTCTAGCCCAGCCGCAGCAGCCCCCGCAACAGCAATGGCGGCATCATATGCCTCTGCAGCCAAACGAGGCCTTTGAGGGAATCTCAACCCGGCTGCCGCGCAAAAGCAGAAAATGATCGTCGAGACGCAGCAAAACAGATATTTGCCTCCCTTCAGAACACTGCGAATCCACACCTAGGTACCGGAAGTTGTTACAAGGTATTGTAACAATCTCATAACTAACTATTTCAAGGTGCTCTTGGACATCGACCCCCCGGTACCCCGCCCATCGAGGGGCATAACGAGGCCCACTGCAGGCAAGATAACGCTCACATTCAAGACAGTAGATGACGCCAACTTAGCTAGGGCCCATGCAAAACACTGGGTTAAGCGCATTGACCCTCATGCTACTACCGCCCAGCGGTCCTACGCTGTAGTCGTACAGTGTGCCTCAACCAACGTCTGGTCTGAGCTCGCTGATGCCATCGAGGACATTGAATCGTGCATTACAGACAATCCGCCCGATGGCAAACAGATTGCAACCTAGCTTGGCTCAACAGTCCAAAAGCGTGAGACAAGACTAAGTGAGGCCCCCTAATGATCAGCTACAATACCAAGGTTGATGCCAACGCTGCGATTGCAAACGGCATTGTCATTGAAGGTATCATCTACACTGTAAGCCTCTACATCCCAAGACCCCCCAAATGCTTCGAGTGCCAAGACTGGGGCGACCAAGCGATAGGGTGTACCGGGGAGGCACGATGTGGCCGCTGCGCCGGGCCACATAGCACAACCGACCACATATGGGCTCACGACCGTCCATGACCCACAAGGCAGAGATGCCACGTAGACAAGCCGAAGTGCACCAACTGTCAGGGTGAGCATGCCAGCTAGACCCGAGCCTGCCCGGCTGCAAAGGCCGCATTCGAATCGCAAGCGCAAAGGAATGAATATGCTACCAGCAAAATTGAATCTTATACCTCTTTCACCTTCGCAGATGCGGATTACACTCCTGGCAAAACCCATGAGGGCCGCCCTGGGATGCCCACCCGCAATTTGAATACATCCCTGTTACCTCTCCCAATGACCCCACCATCCCTGATGCGTGAAAACACACCTCACAGCAGATACAGATAAAGCAACAAAATTGCAAGCACTCCAAAGACGTCACCCTTTCACTCATCAACACTACGACCCACAAGACTGGGACCTGATATTGATCCAAGAGCCCTACACATACCCCAGGTCCCCACTTACGCTAGCATCCCAGGACTGGTACACCCTATACCCTATCCAGGATCCAGATGACCACAGCCTTCCTTGTTCTCTTATACTGATTTCAGCCAAACTGACTTTTAACTCCTTTACTCAGATTCATATTGTCTCACATGTCATCTTGGCACTCTCAATTATGCAAGCAGGCACGAATATCGACATCTACAACACATCTACAACATTTACAACCACCCCCCCTCCCCAACACTGACACGGTCCTCCTACACCCACAATACTGGTACTCTGCACATCCTACCAGACATGACTCCACCATCTGGGCCGGAGACTTCAACAAGCACAACCCGTTGTGGTTGGCTCAAATCAAGCTCGGCAGTGCAGACGCAGTGACGCCGACCTCTTTATGCAGCTGCTCGCACAGCACCACATGGAACCCCAACTCCGTGCTGGCACCCCCACCTTTCAATCTGACTCCCGTGGAACGTGGACCACTCTCGACCACTTCTTCTGAGTCTCTGACCTAACCCACTGAGTGCTGTCCTGCGACGCCTCCCCTGACGACCGCCTCCCATCTGCGGACCATCTGCCCATTCACACATGGATAGATGTGGGTCTCAACAGACATCACATCTCAGCCCTCCGCAAGGCCAAAGCGGATACTGGAAGGGCTGGATCGAAAAGGCTAAGGAGAAGGACGTATGGGTGGCCGGCAAATATGCGAAAAACCCTCTTTCCGACGGTTCCCGCGCAGGCATTCTCTCCCTCTTCAAGAAGGGGGCCAACTGTCAAATTGTTTCGGAAATACACACGGATGCCGACAAAGCAGCCTCATTCACGGACCTGTTCTTTCCACCTCACCCGCACAACCTGCCCAATCTACCTGAAGACTCTGACCCCTACCCTCTGCCGCTCGAATTTTCTGCACCTGCGTTACATCAAGTCACCCGCCGAATCAACAAAGTCAGCCCTTTCAATTTAAGGCCCCAGGAGAGGATGGCATCCTGACTGCGGTCTTGACAGAATGCGAGGACCTGAGAAACGAGTTTCATTGGTGCATTGAACTATAACATGCCCCTGAACCTTAAGTATTTGAATGGTGTGATTCGTGGCGTCTAATGGCAGATGCAGATATAAGCGAACATGAATGAGTGTGATTTGGGTATGGATGAATCACAACACGCCCCTGAACCTTAAATATTTCGTGTTTCTGACCGGAGATGAATGAGTTTAATTTGTGTATGGAAGAATTAGAACACGCCATCAAGAGACGCAGACGCCTGTTGTTGTCTTGACTCCTACAGTGTAAATGTACTTATTCTGGTTTGGGCTCCAAGACATTTCTGGACCAGGACATTTTTGGACCGTCTAACTCACGCCAGTCTTGTTTCACTAAAGATTTTATTTTGTAGAATCTTTAGATGGAAAATAGTTTGCTGGCCGTTAGGGTAAAACTCTTGCCGAAACACTTGTAAGATTGCACTTTACCTTAATGGAATGAATCTCACCTCATATTGACTTAAGGTGGTTACTGTTTGTGTGTTTAGTTGTATGAATACGGAGAACTCAGGTATCCGTCCTCTCCTTGTGTTTGTGATGGTTACGATGCTGCTATCCTAATTTTTGTCTCACTGGTTACCTGCGAAATGTTTAAGGAAAATACGTCTAATCAGAATGCATCATCCCACACCAGTCCATTGTCTGGCCCTCCTCCCGACATCAGCGCCATCCTTCATTATTACTTTCAACCTTGACGGCAATTTCCCTAAACTATGCGCGTAGCCATATTTGAGTTAATGATTAGAAAAAACTGATATGGGAAAATGTGGTGCGCTGTTCATCCAGTTTAGACTCCGGATCATGACAAGACATGTCATTGCGACGTGCCCATGTCACGAAAAGTTTATAAGATCGCTTCTGTCTCCAAGCCATTCTCCATTCTCCATTTGATCACCTCTCTATGCTCCACATCTAAATACTATGATACAATTTATTTTTGGGTGTTCTCATTGTAAAGGCAACTCAACTCGTTCAGGCGACACGAGTTTCGAGGGTGCATATGGATGATTCATAACGCGCCTCTGAACCTTAAATATTTGAATGGGTTGATATGTTGCCTCTAACCGCAGATGCAGACATAACATGAACATGAATCAGTTTCATTTGTGAATTATGAATTGAAACATGCCCTTAAACATTGAACTTCAAATATTTGAATGGTTTAATTCGTGGCTTCTACAGATATAAATCAGTTTCATTTGTCCACTGATGAATTACAACACGCCCCAGAACCTCAAATGTTTGAATTGGTTGATCAGTGGCTCCTTAACCGCCCAAGTGCAGATATAAACCACCATAGTTGTCGCTCACTGATCACTACTTGCCTTCATCCCCGTCCATGGAAGTCGCTCATCATCATGGCAAAAGGCTAACCAGATAATAGGTTGGTCGCTTGCCTTCTCACAGACTAGGTTGGTCGCTTGCCTTCTCACAGACTAGGTCGCTCGCCTCTTTACAGACTAGGCCACTGGCCTTTGTACAAACTAGTCCCTCGCCTCTTTACAAACTAAGTCCCTCGCTTCTTTACAAACTAGGTCCCTCGCCTTCTCAAAAACTAGGTCCCCCCGCCTTCGCAAAAACTAGGACCCTCGCCCTTGTAAAAACTACGCCGCTCGACTTCTTACAAGGGAGCTGGGCACTAGGGAGACCGGACTGGGTGAGGTTCTCGGTGATCATCTGTCGGAATTTGACCCAGTCTGCATTCCTGAAGTTGCGCCCTGGGGTGGTTTGACGTCTGTTGAGCTCCACATCTATCCATGTGTGAATGGGAAGATGGTCCGCAGATAGGAGGCGGTCGTCAGGGGAGATGTTGTAGGTCAGAGTCGCAGAAGAAGAGGCTGAGGGTGATCCACGTTCGATGGGAGTCACATTGAAAGGTGGGGGTGCCAGCAGGGAGTTGAAGTTTCATGTGGTGCTGAGCGAGCAGCTGCATAAAGAGGTCGGTGTTGCTGCGTCTGCACCGCGGAGCTTGATTGGGGCCCGACCACAACAGGTTGTGCTTGTTGAAGTCCCCTATACCCCATCCAGGATCCAGGTGATCACAACCTTCGCCACTCTCTTATACTGATTTTAGCCAATCTGACCTCCAACTCCTGGGGTTGGAAATGTTGTAGATGTCGATATTGCTGTCTGCTTGCATAATTGACAGTGCCTAGATGACATGCGAGACAATTTAATCTCAGGTTGATGAAAGACTCCGTTACTGAGATTCAATTGCCTCACATGTCATCTCGGTGCTGTCAATTACGCAAGCGGTGTCTCTATATATCCATGTTGCTTCGCAAGCTCGAATACGCCCTCCCAGGATGGCACACCCTGGTGCACGAGAACCCCAACACAGGAAGGGGGACCGGCTCAATAGGACACACCAAAATGATGGATAAGGTTCAAAGGCTGGGATGTAAACTGATCACAGGGGCATTCAGATCGACGGCCACTGACGTCCTAGAGCTTCACTCCTGATTCCCACAGACCCAGATACACCTGGACGACGCCTGTCGGCACTCAGACTAGCGACACTGCCTTGCATGGATTCTTGTCACTTGCATGTGACTTTTGTCACAATGCATTATAGTTTAGCTCATTCTTTAGTATTGTTTTTCCATTTGAACACTAGCTGCGCTCCGCCCGAAGGGCGGAAGGCACAGCAAGGTGGCTTCACCACGGCTGCCGGTGGCCCTGCGGCCGCCTGTGAGGTGGCTTCGCCACGCCTGGCGCCAGCCTTTGCAAGAACAGCGGCCTGGTGGCCACATTTGCAAGTGTAGTTTGGTGTAGCAGATTAGATTTCTGTAGGGTTTTCCCGGGGTAGAATATTGAAGTATCGGCTCTATAAATAGGAGAATATTCTTGTGGATTTTCTGGCTATTTTATCGATATTTATTGTTAAGGAAGATATTGCTCTATAGCAATTCTACTGGGAGCTGAGTCCCGGGTTTGGCCTCCGCTTAGGCGCCGTTCCGGGAAACCGGCCTGGGCGCCAAAGCGCCGGTTTATGGAATTGTGGTCCTCCCACAAGGTAAAAATAATAGATTGTGAAATGTAAAAGGGAACTTAACTATCGATCCAGGTATTGGTACGACGAGTTTCTGGTGTTTTTGTCCGAAATAGGAAAGTGCGATGCCCGGCGCTTAACCTTCGGTTCAGCGCGGAAGGGAGTTTTGATGTTATCTCGAGGTTTTGTGAGAGTGGGGATATAGAAATGTAATCTCTACTTGTCTATTGTTTAGCTAGATACAGCTAGGTATTTATAAGAAATAAAAGGCTGTGTAACCATGAAAAATTATCGGAATGTGATCGGAGGCCGTTCTGATACGGTCGGGTGCGTGATGGAACGTGGGTATGTGGGCAAAGGAAAGATTTGGGCTGTGCCCTGGAAAAGATAGAAAGATTTCAAGGAAAAACATTCATTATTAAAACTGCTTGCCCATCAATGATATCCCTTCCATCAGCCCTGAAGGGCAGTTTGATCCTTGGGTCAGGCACCAGACCATGTAGGTGGTATTTGTCCATAATCGTCCCTAAAATCACGAAAATATTCCTGTAGGTCCTTTGTATTGTCTTTAAACCCTGTGAGAAGTTTCCCCTTGAGGGGAATAGAATTGGGGGAAATATTCGGGTTTTAGTGTTGAAATGAACAGGAAAATATGTATAATTACTAAGAAAAATCCGTTGGTTCTAACAGCAAGGACGGCGGCCCTGCAGCCGCCTCGTTCCCCTTTTCACAAACTAGGTCGCTCGCCTTTTCACAAACTAGGTTTCTCGCCTTCTCAAACACTAGGTTTCACGCGTTCGCAAAAACTAGGTCCTCCGCTTTCCCAAAAACTAGGTGCCGCGCCTTTTCACAAACTAGGTGATTCACCTTCTCACTAACTAGGCCGCTCCACTTCTTACAACCTTGTCAATTACATTGTATGATTCCCGGATTCAACCGGAATTTGATGTCTGGTATTCCTCTCGGGTTGCAGCATCGAGGTGGAGCAGATACCAACTTATTTATGGCTCATTCCATAACACATTTGCAGATTCGTGAGTCTCAGGGTTTGACAACGACCACCACTTCCAACATGCTTCCCTTCCGGTAGCTTCGACAGCTTTTGCTATCACAATGCAGCCTACGGAGATCGCAGAGCGCCGACGTTTGATTCCTGCATGAATGCAACTGCTGCAATCTCAACACCATCCACAGCAACATCAGGCTGGCTTGCCAGTCTTGGTTGTTATTTATTTATTCAGAATGGCCATTGCTGGTTTTGAAATTAACTGATTGCACTCTGAAGGTTACAGTAATAACGAACAATTTGTGCTGAATCTCGTCAACTCCATTGTCTCGGCTTTTGCTGCGGGCCTGGGGGTGGCTCTCTCAGATCGCATGCCACGTCGCCAGGCTCTTGTCTGGGGGACCCTGGCATGCTCGTTCTTCCTCGCACTCGATGGAGGGCCATCTGTGAGATAGGCACATATTCCTGACAATGAGAAAATTCTTTCTGTTGGACAAGAGTGAGTCTTGACGTGGGTTTGAGGCCATGCACACAACATTTTTATTAACTTGAATGAAGGGGGGTGGCTGCCTTGTTCTTTTTCAACATCGTGAGTGTTTCTTTCTGAATCGAGATTTTTTTTTCGAAAAATTTGGTACCTCCTTGAGGCGTTTTCTTTAGCATACACCCCACTCCAGGGTTTGTACGCTGTTGAGGTATTACAGACCACAGCCAGAGCCAAGGGAATGTCCATGGTAATTTTCTCCTCAATTCTAATTTGCAGAAACTTGACAATACGTTCCGGAAGTATGGGGTCATAGTGTCCTTATTCTCTTTCATAAATACGGTGAGTCTCCTAGCAATTTTTCGCTTGGATCGTCTTTGACGAACCTTTAGTACGCCGGACCCTTAGCCTTGCAGAACATCAAGTGAGTTCTGCAGTTTATCCTGTAGTGTGAACTACTGATATATAATTTCCTTGTCCAAAGGTACAATTACATATTCGTGAGTATCTCTATATACACTGTACTCGACAAACTAGACATGTATTTCCATAAGATTTTTGTCGCTTGGGATGTTGTTGAAGCTGCTTTATGGTATTTACTAGGTAAGATTCTTAATCCTTAATTCTTTGTCTTCCTAAACATCGTCAGGTGTCGAAACTGTTGGCAGGTGTGTGCTTGAAAAGGCCAACCCCCTCCTCCGCATGAATTCTAAACCGAAGTTGTGCCTTCAAATCATTGGAAGAGCTAGAAGAGCTCTTTTCTTCACTTAATCCGGTCGCTGCATCGAAAAGCAAACAAGTGATTGGTATTAAAACATCAGGTGATGTAGCAATCGTGGGTGTATAACAGGATGGTGGGACGCGATTACCATCCCTTGTGCTCCCAAGCTAGCTATTCTGATTTCATGCTGTTGCTAACATTAGTCTAATAGTAGCACTTTTTCTCTCTTGTACTAAACATACCATCTATGGACGAGGCAGTTGCGGTCAGATGATTCAATCCAGCGTGTAACAGTTGCGATAAAGAGTTCCAAGCGAGTATTCAATAAACTGCGTTGTTGATGTAGTGCCATATTATATAATCTCAACCATCCATACTATTTCGAGGAAAAAGATCGCCGTGTCCGTGCCCGTTGTTATAACTAGGGGCGGAAGGAACGGGGAGAGAGGGGCGAGGATAGAGGAAGGAACGGGAGGAGAGAGGACCGGGGACAGGTGCACACGGATAGAAAGGCCGAGGAACATAGAAGGAGGGGATCCGGTACACACGAACAGTTAGTGAAGACACATAGACACACAACCGACATGACTCACGCAATTATACGACATGAAACGGACCAACGACACGATTATTCACGATAGAGCGCACGCGCAGCAGTAGGACTGAAGGAGACATAGGAACGGGATTAGAGGGCGAGACGCGAAGGGGTAGAGCAGGATTAGTGGAAGAGAGATTTACAATGGGCATAGGAATGGACTTACACGATATAGGATGACACACGACCACGCCGGAACGCATATAGACAGCCTACGAGGGAGACATGATGAAAGGTTAGAGGGGTTTCCGACTGGTACAGGATCTAGGTGAAGGGACTTACATCGAGGATGAATATTTGCGTAAACAGCACAATTTATTAGATAGCGCGGTCGATGACGTGGAAGGGGAATCATAAAACAGGGCGGTGACCCTGCATCCGGATCTAGAACGCCGCCGCTGCATTAGGAAAGGATTGTTTTACAGCACTATGATTCATTTATGTATAAAAACTAGGTAGATCCGTAGACATACACTAGTTCAAAAACTCACCCGTTTCTCTATTGACCGTTGGACTCGACAACCGTACACAATCAAGTTCTTGAAGTTACATTTATTTTCATCCTTTCGTCGAACGCCCGGACAGGCCGGGATACTATCTTTAGGTGTAGTAAACATCAACTACACTACCTATTCATACACTCTTCGCCGCGTCGAGCACCCAATAGCCCAAACGTTCATTCTGCCGACTACGCGCCATCTCCTTGGACCAGCGCCTAAAACCCTCGATACAAGCCGGCCATACCACCGCATATACAGACTCAATAAATCACACAAAAACAATAAGAAATACAAAATACATTAACAGAGCTACGCATAACCACGCTACCATTTCCCCCGGCTTTTAACTAATACCCGTCATTATGGCTAATATACAGGAGTGAACTCATTTGAAATAGATGAAAAGGTAGATAGATAGACTCCCATTTGATACTCTCTGTTATGATCCCGATAAGAAATCTGTTCTGAATGGTGTTAGTTTACATGAAGTTGTGGATGCTTTGGCTGCATGGGTACCTGCCTTCATGAACTATGAGGCTTGTCTTAGCAACTGCATCCTCCATATGTGTCAGTGTCAGTGTTTGTATTTGAGTTTTTTTCTTTCTGTCACTCTTTTATTCTACTGTGCTGAACATGTTGCACAGCTACTTCAGAACTTCAAGACAAAGTCTGGAGCAGGTATTGATTTCTGATTGACATTTTAACTTTCAGTATCTTTTGTGTTTAGTTTTTAACAATAAGATGAATAGCATGACAGATGTGAGTCTCTGAGACCTTTGTTGGTCAACCTCCTGAAGTCAGTTGAAGACTAGGACAATGTTTGGAGTGAATTCTGGAGATGGGTAGCATTAAAAATACCAGTTTAAAATGAGATTTAGTGACCAGAGAGGCCAGAGTTAAGGAAGGAGATGATATGAAGCTGTAGTATAGGTGTTGGTGATTTCATGGTGATATAGAATTGTTCAATGGTTATGTGATATAGAGGGATCAATTTTACCAATTTTAGTAAAATAGTTGTGTGGAAAGTCAGACAATGTGAGTTTTTAGATATCATAACATTAGCCAAAAAACTATTTCAATGCTATGACTGGATTAGAAAGTATGTATCTCCTCTAAATATGACTCAATAAATATCATTGGGGGCAGGAATTCAAGCCAGGATAGATTACTATTTTCAGTAATATTTCCATAATTGTAACTATTTTCTTCACAAGATTATGTGGTTAAATCAAAATCAGAAAACATTGAAACAGTCTTTTGAGCCATTATATATGTGATATCAGTAAGCAAAGTTGTAACTTTGCCAATTCCAGCATGGAATTTGATTTAGTGAAGAGAAACTAATGAGTGATAATGTGTTGAAATAAATAAAAATGCAACTAAAAGACAAATGCTTCAGCCAGGTGGAATTATGAAGGGTGACCTAGCACCAGCAAAAAGCTTATGCTTCCATTGGAGATTGAAATGACATTTGATATAATATTACTGCATAGTGAGCAAGTCTCGCATTCCTTCAACATAATGATCATGCCACTTCAACAGCCCCAAGTTGATATAGTTCATAACTCAAGGGTTACGAATTGTTTGGAGGTATATTCCTTCTCTTTGATATATTTTCACCCTTTGAAGGACTTGCGATCCTTTAGTCAATTTGAACTCTGCTCATCTCCGCTTCAAAGTGGCTGATCAGTGATGCACTAGAAGACTTTTAAAAACTGGAGATACATGGTTTGAGGGGTGTTAATGGTGTGTTATGGCCCGTACTCTCACTAAACCCATACCAGCCCCCACAACCACCCACCCCTTTTCCGGGACTTTTCCGATCGCTCAAAAACCGAATAACCGATTTCCGGATGTCCGATATATATTCCGAGGTTCCGCATTTCCGAACCTCCGAAGACTCTGAAGTCAAGGTTCCGATACTTTGATAACCGACGTGCAGGACCATCGCGTATCTTACTTCCTTGTTCTTCTTTCCTATTGACCCCTTGTACTCCCTTTCTCCTTGTTTTATGACCGGCAAAGATAGTACAAGGATAGTCGCATGTATATAGTCTCCCAGTCGACTGGACTGTTCGCTAGTACGAATATCAACTTAGTCCACCACCTAGTTTCCGATTCATTTCCGGTAAACTCCCGTCTCCTTTCCGAAATTAGGGACAGACGATCGAGGAGGGTGCAACACATAAGTTGAAGCCAAGTCCCCTCTCAGAAGGCCGCTTAGCTTCCTTATCATTCTTTCTTCTTGCCTCCATCTTGCCTCCATCTTGCCTCTACCTTTTTATCAAGACGTACACATGGGACAACAGGAACCTGGTACTTGACATCGGTGATGTCATTCAAGACCAAAACTGCCACGCCACCACATCAACACCAACCACTCATCTGTCCACTTGTGTTCCATCTTGTAGCTCTGCCATGTTGTTTTCTTGTCATTGATTTCTCTCTCTAGTCTCATAGGTAGTGCACAGCCCCTCACAGCCGATGATGCCCTTTCCCACTGGGTATTTTAATGTGGTGAGGTATTGTGTATTTCTCGCTCGAGTCCCATCGGTGGTGTCCTCCATAACTGATGATGCTTTTTAATTGTATGTGTTAAGTCCGCGTGTCAGGCGCTTAGCTAGTACTTCCGAAAGGACTTATCCGGGTTAGCGTGGGGTCCGTAACGGGGCCGAGGACCGAAGACGGTAGTCGGACGAACTACGGATGGGGGCAGAAGTGCCGGGAACTTAGGGTCGGTCGCGGATTGGTTCGATCTGGTCACTGAGGTGTTCGAGGTCGAAGGGACTTGGCTTCAACTTATGTGTTGCGCCCTCCTCAATCGTCTGTCCCTAATTTCGGAAAGGAGACGGGAGTTTACCGGAAATGAATCGGAAACTAGGTGGTAGACTAAGTCGATATTCGTACTAGCGAACAGTCCAGTCGACTGGAAGACTATATACATGCGACTATCCTTGTACTATCTTTGCCGGTCATAAAACAAGGAGAAAGGGAGTACAAGGGGTCAATAGGAAAGAAGAACAAGGGAGTAAGGTACGCGATGATTCTGCATGTCATCTATCAAAGGAACGGAACCTTGACTTCGGAGTCTTCGGAGGTTCGGAAACGCGGAACCTCGGAATGTATGTCGGACATCCGGAAATCGGTTATTCAGTCTTTGAGCGATCGGAAAAGTCCCGGAAAAGGTGTGGGTGGTTGTGGGGGCTGGTATGGGTTTATTGAGAGTACGGGCCATAACAGTATGTAAATTTATCTTTTCCTACCAAAAGAAAAGAACTATCTAAGAGACTAGAGCAAGAAATACAAAATACCTTACTACATAAGACTAACATTTACATAATGCCCATTGGTCTTATGTGGTGAGGTATTGTGTATTTCTTGCTCTAGTCTCATAAGTAGTTCTTTTCTTTTGGTAGACAAAGATAAATTTACATACAATATAAAATATAGTCTTAAATACAAGACTTTTGAACTGGATTAAGCATTTCAGGCAAATGAATGGATGTCCCCTTGGTGACACTCTTTCCCCATGGCTACTTGAATTGAAATCAAGGAATACAATGCATCTTCAATACTGTATTAAGACTTTATAGTGTGTAACAAGAGTCTTTGCCCAACTTGTTGTCTCCATCTCCATTTTCTAATTTCTGGTTGAGGCTCATCAACTGTTGTTGGAACACAAAGCACATTGTGATCGCCAGCACTCCACATGCAAAACAGATGCAAAAGCTGTTGTGGTAGGTTGGACCTGTTATAGCCCATGCCGCCAAACAAACCCACATTAAGCACCACAACCACCCACACCATTTCCGAGACCCTTCCGACCGCCCAAAAGCCTGCACAACAGATATCCGGAGGTCCGGCATACATTCCGAGATTCCGCGATCCCGAACCTCCGAAGACTCCGAAGTCAAGGTTCCGTTACCTTAATAACCGACGCGCAGGACCATCGCGTACCTCACTCCCTTGTTTTCTCCTTTATATTGACCCCTTGTACTCCCTTTCTCCTTGTATTATGACCGGCAAAGATAGTACAAGGATAGTTGCATGTATATAGTCTTCCAGTCGACTGGACTGTTCGCCAGTACGAATATTGAATTAGTCTCCCACCAGTTTCCGATTCATTTCCGGTAAACTCCTGTCCCCTTTCTGAAATTAGGGACAGACGATCGAGGAGGGCGCAACACATAAGTTGAAGCCAAGTCCCTTCGACCTCGAACACCTTAGTGACCGGATTGAACCATTTCGCGACCGATCCTAGGTTCCCGGCACTTTGTCTCCGCCGGTAGTCCGTCCGACTTCCGCCTTCGGTCCTCGGCCCTGTTACGGACTTTCACGCTAACCTGGATACCCCTTTCGGAAGTACTAGCTAAGCGCCTGACACGCGGACTTAACAGGACCACATTGTAGGCCTGGTGAACTTATAAGGTGACTCCTTAGTTCTAGGGCATAACATTTGATAGTCTCACCAGATGTATCTAATATAATAGTCATTAGCAAAGTAAGTATTTTTGAAGAAGGGTGGGGTATGAATGATCCTACAATGCTTGCAACATCACTTAGACCATTTATCAAAGCCATGGCAGCAGTGCATTTGTATGTAGTTCAGATGAATGAGTTCAATATCCAAATATAGGTGCATATCAGCCCTGAAGTTTTGGTATTAAGCAGCCTATCATGATGCTATGTTTGAGAGATATACCATCATACTCCTGGGTCAAGAGGAAACTTGAAACAAGTGTATCACCAGTGAAAAACATATAGATAGAGGGTATACTTACAGGGATATGTAGTGAGCCACTCGATTCAAGCAGCTCTAACCTACCCAGATGCTGAAGTTGTAGCCATTGATATTTCTCTGCTCCCTCCACGGTAGGTAATAATATCGGATTTTATTGACACTACTCATAAAATCTCCCCCAGTCACCTCCCTAATAATATCAAATTTCAGAGAGTTGATGTGACCCAAACTATACCCTTTGAGCCTGAATTGTTCGATATTGTCCATATTGGTGGTGTGCTCATGCATGTATGTTTTTAGATTGTCTCTTGCATTGTCTCTCTTTCCATCTAACATGTATTGGCTCTAAGATTCTCAATTTCTGTGATTTGTTGATCTAGTTCATCGAACTCATTAAACCCAACGGTTGGATGTTAGTTGATGAAGTCAGGACTGATATGCTTGGTAATGTTGGTCCCAGTATCAAGAGTTTCTTTGAGGTCTATAGGGGATATATGGTGCTGCACAACTTGGAGCCAATGGTAGGCCCGTTGCTTGAACCCATGCTCAAAGAGTCTGGTAAATTCAGTGAGGTCCACATACACAAGGTCTCTCCTAAACTGTTGGGTGATAATGGTGGTATGTCTAATTGACTTGCTTGCTATTTGAATTGTTCATTGAGTTTTTAAAGACCCAAAAATGGATCACCTTGGCGAAGTAATCAAATCTGGGTGGTTATGCTCTAGTAGTTCACATGATTCCAGATTCATTGTATATGGAATGACCGATGAAGTGAAAGAGGCTTGGTGCCAGGAAGTAATGGACCCAGAGAGAAACATACAGGTAGAGATGTTCTTTACATGGAGTCACAAACAATAGATGTAGCCTACGACCATTACATATCCAAATTATCCCGAGGAGCCATGTGAATGAAGATCGATGAGCAGATATTCATTTCTACTCACAAACGGCCCTGTAGCATGGAAATCAAAAAAACAACCATCAGTGTCCTTATCTACCACTGAAGTAGAGTATTACACACTGGGAATGGCTTGTCAAGGAGCATTATAGTTGAAACAGCTGTATCAAGAAATTCTAACAACCATAGATAAGCCGCTATTCATATTTTCTGACAATAACGGGGCTGTTGCACTATCAGACAATCCAGTCTTCCACAGCAGGTCAAAACACATCGATATATGATGGCACTTCGTCAGGGACCTGATACGTTCAAAAGTTATTTGCTCTTCGCACATCCCTGGAACCCAGAATGGAGCAGATTTCCTCACAAAGGCCTTAAACTGTTTTGAACATGAATGGTGTGTTGAATTGTTAGGGATGGAATAGATGGTTTGGTCTGAGGAGGAGTGTTAAGATTAGTATGTTTTATTTTCTTGTCTCGCAGACCGAACATCTGTGGGTTGTTGTGGGACAATATTGTTTATGGTGTGGGAATGGATTCACTCAGAGTTTCATTCTAATTTTGACTCAGGGGGTATATAAGTACAATGCCTTTGTTCTATCTCGCTTCAGTCTTTCACGTCGAAGACTGAAGTGAGTATTCCTTATCTGAACCCTAGCCTCCATTTTTGTTGACGCATTGCTCTTTACATAGTTACCTTTTGTCTAGGTAGATAATCTTGATTATAAACTGAGTCTTTCACGTCGAAGACTGAATTACCTTTTGTCTAGTTTTTAACATTAAATATCTACAGAAGCATATTATATAAACAGACCATTTTATTCTTCCACGTGCTTTCCTCCAAATCATTAATCTATATAGGAGTAGTATTATGGTGCTGTGAAAGGCAACAAATTCCCACAGTAATGTGCTCTTCCAACGGGGCCAAAAGGCCACTATGCCAGGTTATCTGACATTAGTCTGTGGGCACTATTTAATCAGCAACTTGTTACATGTATTCACCAACCATTGCAATGGTATGTAACAGTACCTCCCCCTTAGGTACCGAGCCCTCAAGGTGCCACAGTGATGATATCTTAACAGGTTTCCCAGGCCTGTCTGTGGCTCCCCCCAAGCACTCTAATTACTGTTTGACATAGCAGACCCCCATGATGTCATGGACCATCATGTAAGCCAGGGTTCCTGGGGTCCAAGTGATTGCAATAACCCTCTAAATTATTGCGCATACAGGGATTTGAACCACTGACCTTTGGTTAACCTGGCATACTGTGAAAGGCAACAAATTCCCACAGTAATGTGCTCTTCCAACTGGGCCAAAAGGCCACTATGCCAGGTTATCTGGCATTAGTCTATGGGCACTATTTAAACAGCAACTTGTTACATGTATTCACCAACCATTGCAATGGTATGTAACAGGTGCACGTCACTTAGTTGCCACAATTTTGCAACAACAAAAAGCTCATGCACTTCTGATCATGTTAGGGATACTCTGAACAGGTGGAAATGGTCTAATTGATGTGTAGGAGAGACCTACCAACCAGATTTCCATAAGACCCTCTGTTTGCCAAGTTTTTATACTAGACACCAAATGAATTTGGTAGCATGGGAAGGCTTCCTTATTAGGATACAATTACCATATAAGGAAGGTGTATATTATGTAATTAATTGTCAAACTGAGCTGCCATACCCTCTGGTACCCTTCTATGGCATTTGTATTTTTGTAAACTGAACTTCTGGACATGAAGTTGTGCATCACAAGAACCCATTCCTCCATCATATGCATCCACCCAACACCACATCCAATGCTCCCACTTTCAAATCATTTCCACCAACACTGACTCTAAGGCTTTTGGTAAGTGCTCCTGCAATGTGGCAAAGGTGTAATTACAATGCTCTCATAGGTACTTCTTGACTGCACCTCAGAAGTACTCAATAAAGTTAAGTTCACAGTGGAACTTCAGGAACAAGATACAGATGTGACTGGCTTTTTGGATCACTTCCTGAATGAGTGAATGCTGTTCCTTGAAATCTGGCTGCAACTTGAGTGATTGTTTTGCACAACAACCCACTGATCCCACAGCACACTTCTCTTGGCACTTCATCTGGAGTTTATCAACCCAGATGCCATGTTCCAGGAGCACTTGGTTGATCAGGGAATTTAGGGTGGTCCTTTGGGAAAACCATCAGTTGGGTAACCTTTTGGTAGTTCTGCAAAACCACCCATCCCATATCCAAGCCTGTTTCCTCCCAGGATGCAGGTTTATTCTTGAGACAAGGAGAGCATCTGTTGAGTAGGCTGAGTGACCCTGGGAGTTGTTGATTAGGAAAAGAGCTTGGTAGCCTGGTCCATGGGCATCTTTGAAAGCTGGTATTATCTTCTCTTTTAACTAGAATTGCACAGTTGGCAATGAGAACATTTTACATCCTGGTGACATACCTGTTTTACAAACAACTCACCATTCCAATAGCCCTCATAATTTTTTCCATATTCAAGACTTTGGCTTGCCAGTTTCAACCACCCCACAGTTGAGCAGATAATATCACTTTGATGGATTCTATGTCCCACACCTTTCTTCTTCAACACATGTTCCTTCTTATTGTGAACCCAACCTATCTTCTTTCCATCATTTGCCTGGGTTGTTGATTTGTCATGTAATATGAGGACCAAGCACTGCTCAACATAGTTTTCAGCTGCCTTCTTCTCCTTGTTTGCCATATCTCCCACAACATACTCCACCAACCTTTGCCGATATTCCTTCATCTGGGGTATGAAACTGCTCTGCTGATATTCCACAACATCAGGTTGTTTGTGGCCATCAAAGTACAGCACTTTGCAATGCTCGGTGAAATGGAAGCCTTCATAGTGAAGCCAGCAACAAGCAGTGCTGAGGCTAACACCCTGAATGACCTTCATGTGGATACAAGGGAAAAGTTCAAGCTTAAGATATTGCTTCAACCCTACTGGGGCTTCTTTCATTATGAG
>QLPI01000053.1:0-32050 GCA_003314275.1 Chroogomphus rutilus
GACCCGTGCATTTCCCTATGCCTGATGTCCTGGATGTTTCAGAAAGTTTCAAGGCTCAAGAATTCTTAGAAATTTTTGAGACTTACAGATTGAGAGCTAAGGAATCTCTATTGTTTTCCAAGGTGTTCAACAAAGAAACTCCAATGAGGGTTGCCTAGAAACCGAGTTTGAGGAAGGCAACTGGGTGCTCATAGACCCACACTATCTGGACATGCTCAGAAGGAAAAAGGGACTGGGAAAGAAATTGCAGATGAGATATTATCGACCTTTTGAGGTCCTAGGAAATAAAAGCCCTATAACCTACCGACTTAGAATGCCAGCATCTTACAGAATTTACCCAGTAATAAATATTGCTCATCTGGAGAAGTATCACATGTCTATTAAGTCTGCATGTCAGGCACTTAGCTAGATACTTCTGGAAGGGGTTCCAGAGGCTTCCAAGTGGTTTCTGTGAGGGGGTTCAGTACTCCAGAGATGGAGGGACTAGAGGTCATGGGTTCACGGATGGAAATGGATAGGCAGAAAGATGGGAAGTGCCAGGGGCTTAGGACTATTTGCAGTATTAGGTCATACGACTAGTCGTTTGAGTTGTTTGAGGTCGCAGGGACTTGGCTTCAACTTATATGTTGCACCCTCCTTGATCGTCTGTCCCTAATTTTGGAAAGTTGGAAAGTTTACTGGAACTGAATCGGAAACTACGACACAGATCAAGTTGACATTCATACTGGCGAATAGTCCAGTTGACTAGGGGCTTATATACATGTAACTAATCCTTGGACTATCTTTTGCCAAGTAAAGACAAGGGGAGAAAGGAATACAAGGGGCTAATAGAGAATGAAGAACAAGAGAGTGAGGTATGCGATGATCCTGCACATCATTTATCAAAGGAGCGGAACCTAGGTCATGGAATTACAGGGGTTCAGGATTTCAGAACTTTGGATTGATGCAATGGATTTGTGGAGAGCAATCATTCCAGGCTTTTAATGGTCAGAAAGTCCCAGAAAAGGTGTGGGTGGTTGTGGGGACTAATATGAGTTTATTGGGGGCATGGGCCATAACAAGAGGACGTAAACCAAGTCAATATTCAGAGTGAAGAACTATCTACATACATTTGCTACTTATATAGGTTAAGAAGCAAGATGTGGAATAGGGTGGCATAAAGAATGGAGAACAATAAGGTATGCAGAGCATGTGGAGGTATTGTCCACAATGATCAAGAATAGAATAAGGAATGTGGACGAGAATAAATCAATGAGAATAAGATAATAAGAATGTGGCCAAGAATAGAATAATGGAAAATGACCAAATATGAAACAATAGGGTTGTGGCCAAGTGTCAAGTCCATGATACCAAGCTCTGGTTCACTCGGCAATACTGACTGACCGACCCTTACCCATATCATCCTTCACCAAGTACATGGCCTCAGCTCGGTACATTCATTACATCATCTGGGTCACTCCTCTCATCCCATCCCCTCTATCCTCTACTATTCTCTCATTCCCCATCCATTCTCTTAACCTTTTTCCTTTGGGACACTTATTATTCATTTATTTCTCGGTCACAACCCTATTGTTTTATCTTCGGTCATTTTCCATTGTTCTATTCTCATCCACTCTCTCATTATCTTATTCTCAGCCATATTTCATTATTCTATTCTCGCTTACATTTCTTATTCTATTCTTGATCACTGTGGACAATACCTCCACATGATCCTTCATGCCTTATTGTTCTCCATTCCTTATGCCACCCTGTTCCACATTTTGCTTCTTAACCTATATAAGTAGTGGATGTATGTAGATAGTTCCTCACTCTGAATATCAACTTAGTTTACCTACTCTCATCTCCTCTTCTTTAGTCTAAAGTCCCTTACTTGGACCGACACTCTCTGTACCCTCCCAGGTCTCTCTTCAGACTAAATTAATGGCATGCACAGAAGAGCAGAGTGCAACGCATGAGCATGTTGAAGCCAAGCCACCTCAAACAGTCTGCAGGACTTGACTGACTCATTGGCTTTACTGAGATTTAACAGTATATTCAGAGTGACACTGCTTTCCGTGCCACATCAGTTCTTACGATTATACCCCCACATACTAGATAAACAGCCCGCATGGAAGACAATCAGCTCACCCCCACAGTAAATCAATGAAGGGAGCGTGAGGCCTCCAGCACCCTGCCCCTTCTCATTGGTTACACCTCACCAGCAATCAAACTGTGGCATCTCGCTCCCCCCTTCAAGCAAGAACCATGCATCAAAGAGGTAGTGGACAATGACATCAAATATGCAGACTATGACAATGACGATCAAGAACCCCATCTGGCAGAGGAAGAACCCGGTTTGGTACACTATGATGCAGATACCAAAACTGAGGAACAGCCTCAGCAAAATCAGCAGGCAAATACACCTGAACCTCCTTGTACTCCAGTAGCCATGCCCTCTCAACCCATGGCTGCCCCCCATCCACCTGTGGCCATGCCTCCTCAACCCATGGCTGCACCCCATTAACCTGTGGCTGCACCCCATTAACCTGTGGCTGCACCCCATCAACCCATGGCTGCATCTCTGCAATCTGCAGCCACACCACCTCAGCCTGTGGCTGTACCACCGCAAGCCAGGCAAGCCCCCCAAGCCAGACCAGCCCTACAGGCCAGGCAGGCTCCGCAAGCTGGGCCACCCCCTAGGGCCAGGGCCCCCATAAACCTGGCCAACAATAACAACCTTTTAAATGCCATCCTTGAACTCAGCAGAACCACTCAGAATCATCGAGAGGATGGTCAAGCTGCCAGGATTTGAGAACCAGACCCCTTCAATAGGACCGACCCAAAGAAATTACAGGGTTCCATCTTCCTTTGCAAAATGAACTTCCACACCCAGCCTAACTCATTCCCTGACAATAGGCAAAAAGTCAACTATATGGTCTCCTACCTGAAAGGAATGGCTCTGGAATGTTTCAAGCCTTACCTGACAGGTAACCCCAATACAGAACCCCGCTGGACCAGCAATTTGGAGCTTTTTATCGATGAGTTACAGATCAATTTGGGCTCTTGGGATGAAAGAGCTGATGCCAAGATGGCTCTCGAAAAGCTAACTATGCAGGACAACCACAAAGCAACTAGGTTTTTTGTGGAATTTTATAGGCTTGCAGCTTTTGTTGACTACAACAACAACTCTCTCCTATGCAAGGCATACACTGTAGTGAAAAAGGAGTACACACTCGAGACATTACTGCATCAGACAATGCCAATAGTACAATATAACCTCCTCTCAATTGTATTAGGTTCTTTTTCCTTGTTCTTTATTGCGCAGTAGATTCTTTGTTGTTTTCTCACAGGTTATTGTTTTCACCATGTATATAACCTACCTAGACTCTGTAGAGCTTCAGTATTTGCCGCTGTAGCTTACATCGTCTTAGGTATTATCTCACATATATATATTAGTATTCGCCGCTGTAGCTTACATCGTCTTAGTTTTTCACAATAGGTTATGGGCCCCGCCTGAATGCTCACCCAGCTTGAATGCTGGATACATAGCCTACTCGACACCTTGTTCAGTCCATGCTCACCTCCATCCCATGCTGTGTCCAACACCCTTATTTCCCGCCATTCCCACACCAACCATACCTGAACAAGCTGTGCCGTCACAGCAGTTGCCACCTGCTCCACCACAGCTCCCACCGACCACAGAACCACTTCAACAATCCACTCGACCCACTCGTGGGATTCGACGAATAGACCCTGCAAATGTCAACCCTGAGAGAGACAGAATACAGCAGGGACTACGTCCTTGGGCTTTAAATATCTGGGATAACTCACCCAATGCTTTCCTAGCTGTCACAAAAGTTACACCTGCTGGAGATCCAGCATCCTATGACTATGTGATGCAAACTCCCAAAGCTTACCAGTGGCAGAAGGCTATGGAAGAAGAATTGAATAGCCTTCGAGAAAATGGCACGTGGACCTTGGTCGACCTTCCAGATGGTCGTACTACTGTCAAAAATAGATGGGTATATCTGACAAAGTGAGATACAAAGGGGGATATCACTCGCTACAAAGCACGTCTTGTCGCCAAAGGTTTTACACAAACCGCTGGTCTTGACTACGAAGAAACCTTCGCTCCCATTGCACGACTTGACTCACTGAGGTTGCTACTTGCGATAGCAGCTGTCTTCGACTGGGAAGTATACCACGTTGATATTAAAACAGCTTACCTCAACGGTCATCTGAACGAGGAAATTTACATGGATCAACCGAGAGGTTTTGAGATCCAGGGGGAAGAAAAGAAGGTATGCCAACTGCACAAAGCCATTTACGGTTTGAAGCAGGCAGGACGTCAATGGCATGAGCACCTGCAGCACAGCCTCACAGATTTCGGTTGCAAGAAACTCGTCTCTTGTGATGCCTCGATCTTCTTTAAACATCGCAATGGGGGGGAACAAATTACAATTATTCTGGTTTATGTTGATGACATAGCCATCTTTGGCTCACTAATAGATGTCAAGGATGTTAAAAACTTCATTGGCTTGCAGTACAGGTATACAGACCTAGGAGAAATTGAGAATTTTCTCAGCCTCCACATTACTCATGATTGCTCAAAGAAAACCGTGTCCATAGATCAAACACACTACATCCAGCATATCCTCAACCGTTTTGACATGACAACATGTCATCCAGTCCACACACCTCTAAATCTGGACACCAAACTCATTGCTAACAGGGACAAGACCTCTGACTCATCCCTCACAACCTGATACCAACAACTTGTTGGCTCTTTAATGTACGCAATGCTCGACACACGCCCAGATATATGTTTTGCAGTAAACCGCCTTTTACAATTTGGCACCAACCCAACTCATGACCACCTTCTTGCTGCCCAATGCACTCTGCAATACCTAGCAACCACCCGTTATCATTGTGTAATTTACGGGAAAAACAATTCAACAGAGCTCATCGGGTACAGCAATTCTGACTGGGGAGGCGACCAAGATGATTGCTGATCTACTACCGGCTACACTTTTGTACTGGGAGGTGGTTCTATTGCATGGGCAACACAAAAACAACGGACGGTCACTTTATCATCTACTGAGGCCAAATATATGGCACTTACCAAGTGCTCTAAACACGCTCAGTAGACAATTTCATTATTGCAACAATTGTTTTGTGAAGTTGACCTTCCCATCAACATTTTTAGCAACTCTACTGGTGCACGTGCAATAGCTACCAATAACATTTTTCATAAACAAACAAAGCACATTAATATTAAGTACCATTTCATCCGGGAAAAGATTAATGAAGGAATCATCTGCGTCAACGAGGTTAATTCCAATGACAATCTGGCCAATCTTTTGACCAAGGCGCTGCCTCGAGGACAACATTCCGATCAGGTTTCACATCTAGGACTCCTCGATGTCTCGATTGTGGGGGAGTGTAGTGAAAAAGGAGTACACACTCGAGACATTACTGCGTCAGACAATGCCAATAGTACAATATAACCTCCTCTCAATTGTATTAGGTTCTTTTTCCTTGTTCTTTATTGTGCAGTAGATTCTTTGTTGTTTTCTCACTGGTTATCGTTTTCACCATGTATATAACCTACCTAGACTCTGTAGAGCTTCAGTATTCGCTGCTGTAGCTTACATCATCTTAGGTATTATCTCACATATATATATTAGTATTCGCCGCTGTAGCTTACATCGTCTTAGTTTTTCACAATATACACGGCACTACTGAAATGCATCAAGAACGGCCTCATCCACTTTGACAAACCCCATACACTTGACGAACTTTGACATCATGTTCAAAGGATCAACATGAGGTATTAGCAACAAAGGGCAGAGCAGTCTGCCAAGGGCAGTAATGAGCCGAAGAAAGATATGAAATTGGACAAGCCTGGCAACAGATCTACCTTGGACAACTGCCAACAACATAACAGCAATGATAACAGCAGCAAGGACACATCTAAGAACAAGGACAGGAAAACACCCCAGCCCAATCCACCTGAGTACACTAAGACCCTCAGCAAGGATAGCAAGCTTCTCCTGACCGAATGACAAAGATGCATGGACAACAACCTGTGTCTCCTCTATGCTGCCAGTAATCACAAGGTTGCCGAATGCCCTAAGGCAACCAAAGCCCACATGACAACCACTCCCAACTCCATCTCCTAGGCAGCTGGTGCCTTGGACATCAATGCTGAGTACTCAGCAACAGTGACTGAAGAGTAGTCTGCCATCTGTTAGCCTCTAAGCATACCGAGAGTTGTGTTGACTCGGCAGATGCTAGTGGTGAGGATTAGATCAATGCTCCTATGTCTCCTTATTTTCCATTTAATTCCTGCCATCATCTAACTGGGTGCCAAAAAAATTCAGCAACCCACCTTGCATGCTTGATTATATCAGCATCTGTTCATAGTTACCCCTTTATTTTATTCTCCTTTAGAATTCTTGATCTAGTACTGTTAATTTGGTTATCACTGAATATATAGACATGTCAACTAGATCTTCCACCAGGACAATCTCAGTCCACCCAACCATCTGTCATGTCACTAGATCCATCGGTCAGCAATATTTGGCCACAACTCACTCACCTGCTATAATCCATTGATTAACAGGGTATTGGGAAGTATTACATTCCATCATGCCACTAACGCCTTTAGGCATCCTGATGGCCTCAGCCTAGTCAGCACTTGCCACTGCTCCAAAAGCCTCACCCAGAATCCTGTTCCATCACTGGAAGCTCTGCTAATAGCCCTAGTCAATGCAACTGCCTTGCACATGCTTGTATACCAGAACGGCTGGCAAGTTTTTAGCTGGGACCTCTCGGTCAGTGGTACCACTCAGCATGTTCAGCCAAGGTCTCTTCTGTCCATCCCCATCTATTCTTGTTTCATCTGCTCTGTATATTTGCAATAATATGCTCTTACCACTCTTTTCTGTCCCCTTGGCTCAAGGCCAGCACTCTTAGTAGACAATGGGACGTCTAGCTAAAAGGGGGGGTGGTGACTAGCTAGATATACTTTGAACTACACAATCTACCCTCCCAAAGATATCCCTCTCCCAAAAACCCCCTTCCATTTACACTCCAATCCTATCCTGACCCTAATTCCTATTCATCCTGCCCCCACATTATCCCGACACTCTATTCCTGACCTTATGATCACACCCACTCCTGAATACATCCCTCTCAATCCACCATCAACCTCTCTTTCCTTCTGTTTATCATAACCAGATCTGCTGAAAACTCCGGCATGTTCACTTGTTCCTTTCTCCTCACATGCCTTTATTGCTTTTCTTATTTTTCAGTCAAAATAAAATAAAATAATGATAATAAAAAAAAAAATTATTCTCAGTCATCTTTCAAAGCTTTATCTATTACCATCTCCTCATCCCTTTCTTTATCCTCTCCCTTATCCCCAGCACTTTCATCATCCTTCAACTGGTCCTCCTCTAGACCCTCAGAACTCCCCAATCCTTCCGATCCTCCTGTACCCCCCAGTACTCCTGAATTCCCACACTGGTCCTCACTCAACAGCATCACGGCATGACCTATTATCCTCACCCCTTCCACCAAGTGGAGGAGCAATTGATTTGCCCAGGACTGCTCTTGGAGCAGGTCTTCCCAGATCTTGGCAGGTCACCGAGATCCCGACCCCTCAGGTGGTGGAACTTGCACTGTCATTTCCCATCTGCTTGGCTGTATGGCTGCTGGCCACTCGCTTGGTTGTATCATAACGACCCTCTGCAGCCTCTTCTTCGGCCATTCTTCCATTTCCGTCTCCTCCCGCTCACTCTGCTCCTCCTCACTCTCCTTCTCTGACTCTATCTCCTCCTGGCTTTTAGCCTTGCACTGCTGAGGTGCTGCCAGGCTGCATTTTATCCAGCGCATATTGCAGCACCTGCATGCCACCTCTACATTCCTCACTGAGCAAGCCTCCCCATGTTCCTTGCAATCGTTGCAAGGAGGATGGAGGGAGGGTGACCACTCCCAGATCGGCTTCTTTTTGGGCTAGTAAAAAAAATAATTAAAAAAAGATAGAATGAAGGGACACTTGTTATTCATTTATTTCTTGGTCACAACCCTATTGTTTTATCTTCGGTCATTTTCCATTGTTCTATTGTCATCCACTCTCTCATTATCTTATTCTCAGCCATACTCCATTATTCTATTCTCACTTACATTTCTTATTCTATTCTTGATCACTGTGGACAATACCTCCACATAATCCTTCATGCCTTATTGTTCTCCATTCCTTATGCCACCCTGTTCCACATCTTGCTTCTTAACCTATATAAGTAGTGGATGTATGTAGATAGTTCCTCACTCTGAATATTGACTTGGTTTACCTACTCTCGTCTCCCCTTCTTTAGTCTAAAGTCCCTTACTTGGATCGATACTCTTGGTACCCTCCTGGGTCTCTCTTCAGACTAAATTAGTGGCACGTACAGAAGAGCAGGGTGCAACGCATGAGCACGTTGAAGCCAAGCCACCTCAAACAGTCTGCAGGACTTGACTGACTCATCAGCTTTACCAAGACTTAACACCAAGGATAAAACAATAAAGAAATGTCCTGAAGTAGAACAGGCCGAGGAATAAGGAATAAACAGGGTGGGGATTCATTGATAATGATAGGGGAAGAGTGGATGAGGGATAAGAATGGGGAATATGGATGGTAAATGTGCTGAGCCAAGACCGATGTATCAAGTGACATGTGTGTGGCTTGGTTACTTATGCATGGAATTAAACTGATCATTCGGTTGGCACTGCCAAATTATTGAATAGTCAGTATGTGTACTTGACACCAGCCATCTAAAAACTGGCACACATGTGACTTGACCCCTACCTTGTTGAAGAACAAGTCGAGTCCTATGTGTACTGGCTTCAACTTCTGAAAGGCTTAAGTCATCTCCACCCTGTATTCCTGGTTATCAAACTTACCCTGGTGCCAACTGACCCTATTCCAGGTAGATGCCAGCTGTCAGGCCTTGGTACTACCGATGGTACAGTCAGAACCGGCCAAGTCCTGCAGGCCAGTCAGGGTGGCTTGGCTTCAATGTACTCGTGCATTGCACCCTGCCTCCTGTGCATACTACTAACTTATAATAGAAAAGGTACTTGAGAGGATGCCGAGGGTGTTGGCCCGAGTAGGGACTTCTGAACAGAAGGAGGAGAGTAGGGAGGCGTAAACCTAGTTGATACTCAGACTGAGAAACTATGTACATGCACTTGCTACTTATATAGGCTGAGAGGCGGAATGTGGAATAAGGGTGGCATAAGACATGGAGAAAATAATAAGGTATGAAGACCATGTGGAGGTATTGTCCACAGCGATCTAGAATAGAACAATATGAAAGTAAGACAATGAAATATGACCGATAATAAATGAGTGAGATTGTGGGAAAGAATAGAACAATAAGGGGTGGCCGAGATATAAAACAATAGGGCCACGAGTAAGTGGCAATGAATAGTGAATGCCCCAAGGGTAAGTGGGTAAAGGGAAGGACAGGGAGTGGAAGAATAATAAAGAATAGGAGGGTGGGGTAAGGATAATGAACCTGATAATGAACCGAGTGTACCAAGCCAAAACCATGCACTATGAGGGATGATATGGGTAAGGGTCGGTTGGTCGGTACTGCCAAGTAAGTCAGAGCATGGTATTGTGGTTGTGACACCAGCCCCCCTCACCACAACTGATCTTGCTTGATAAAAAGGAACACTTTGAGGTTGAGCAAGTACTCAACAGCTGAATGTCAGGCACCGGTACTGCCAGCGCTGCATGGGCTGAGCGCTATTGTAATAGTGCTGGCTTTGTGATGTTGGCGGGAATCGGCCAAGTCCTAGCAACTGATTGGGGTGGCTTGGCTTCAACATACTCATGTGTTGCACCCTACTTTCCATGCATGGTACTAATTTCAGACAGAAGCATTACCTGGAAGGATGACAATGCTGTTGGCCTGAGTAAGGACTTCAGATGGGAGGAGAGAAGACAGGAGGCTTATTCCAAGTTGATATCTAGAATGAAGAACCATCTACATACATGCACTATTTATATAGGTTAAGAAGCGAGATGTGGAGTCAGGGTGGCATTGTCAAGCGTCGGTTACTGATGGACTTCGGTACTGCCGAGGGGTGTTGGTGAAAAGGTCAGGCGGACTATGGCCAAGTCCTGCAGGCCAAGAGTAGTGGCATTGGCTTCAACTTGCTCGTGCGTTGTGCCCTACTTGCCGTGCGTGCCACTGTATTTGCCACAGACAGATACTCGAGGGGATGCTGATGATGCCGGCCCGAGTCGAGGACTTAACAGAAGAGAAGAAGGTAGAAGGGCCTAAGCCTAGTCGATACCCAGAATGAGGGAATATGTACATGCATGTCCTACTTATATAGGTTAAGAAGCAACATGTGGAATAAGGAATGTGGGACAACAAGGTATGCAGAGCATGTGGTTATTGTCCACAACGAATAAAATTAGAACAAGGAATGCAAAGCGGGGATAGAACAATAAAGGACAGGATAATAGAATATGTCCAAAGATAGGACAATAGGAGGTGCCAGGCTATAAGACAAGGCTTGTAACCGAGGATAGTACAAGGACAGTAAGTCCCGAGGTGAGACGGACCGAGGGGTGGGGACTGGGAGTGTGGATGGTGGACGTGCCGAGCCGAAACCGGCGTACCAAGTGTTATGCATGCGACGCGGACACTTGGTCGTGGATATAGGATGATTTCTCAGTCGGCAATGCCGAATAGACGGGTTTCGGTATGGGTGTTTGACAGGCATAAGGGATGGAGAACAATAAGGTATGGAGACCATGTGGAAGTGTTGTCCACAGTGATCAAGAATGGAATAAGGGAATGTAAACGAAAACAGAACAATGAAAATAAGATAATAGAAATGTGGCCAAGGATAAGATAATAGCAATTGACCGAATATAAAATAATAGGGTCATGGCCAAGGATAAAACAATGAAGAAATATCCCAAGGTAGAACAGGCCAAGAAATCAAGAATAAAAGGGGTGGGAATTAATGGATAATGAAGGGGGAAGAGTGGATGAAGGACAGGAATGGGGAATGTGGATGGTGAGTGTTGCTAAGCTGAGGCTGAAGTACCAAGTGACTTGCATGCGGTTTGGCCACTTGCATGTGGATATAGACTGATCGCTCGGTCGGCACTGCCAAGTTACCAGATACTCAGTATGTGTACTTGACACTGAATGAGAGAGAACCGGTTGCAGTTCCTCATTGAATAGAAGGGTTATGGGTATGAGGAGAACTCCTGGGAAAACAAAAGCAATGTTTAGGCTCCTGACCTCATTGCTAACTTCTATTGCCTAACCCAGGTGCCCCTCACCAAATTCATTTCATGAACATGTCCACCTTCAAGTCCTGCATGCTGATCCTACCCATTGGAATCAATGTTTCTGGGACACCACATTCTAGAGGGGGGATGATGTCAGGGGAACCCCTAAGAATAGGTACTGACCAATGCTGTACTGACTGAGGTTCACACCCATTGACTGAGATTCATTCAGTATACTCCCAATACTAACCAAGATACACACCAAATGGGCATTGCAGCTGGCAGCTGATGTCAACATGCATCAACCATGGCTATCAGCTGTACCTTTGGCAGCCACTGGTCATACCAGCCTTCTAACTGATGCAGAGCACCATAGCAATGGTATATATATATTCATAGTTAGTGGGTGAAGGGTTCCCTAGAGTTTTCTCTTTGGATCCCCATTTACCAGGTATGCTAGTCACTGTGTACATAGGTTCTGTACTAAATACTTTGGATCCCCCTTCTCCAGTGTGCTGCCCGAGGGTAGAACACCTGCTTAGGTTGCCCTTACAGACCTGATGAACTTGGTAGTCAGCTGAAGTGATTTATATAGAAGAATCCATAGTATAATTTAGATAGATCAATCTGAAAATAGAGTGTGCTATATGTCTTCAGAGAGAGGTGATTTTCTGGTGTTTTTGATATATTATACCTATTTTTTTGATCTTTTTATAGTTAATTTTCTGGTAGTCTGGCTGGCTAGGGTATATTGTTGAATATTGGATGATCTTCTAGTGCATTCTCCTGATGATCCATCTAGAATCATCCTACTCCCTTCTTGAGTTGTTTCCTAGTCAGCCACTCATTGTAACTGGAATCATAATCCTTGAATTTGGTGTAGAATTCTTTGATTTTCATGCCATTTATAGCTGCTCTCTACCTATATCTGAGGATTGTTTCAACCTCATACTCTGGAACCTTGGAAAAATCAGCCCTGCCAAGATGCTTGCTTGGTTGGTGCCAAATTCCTCTGGGGACAGGTGATATTTCTCTAGATAAGCTATGTTGATCCCTGGGTGAATTCATATGATGCAGGCATCCTGAGTTGGTATGTTACAGGTTCTTGTATCTCCAGGATCTCAAATTGTCCATCATACTTCATCTGCAAATTTTTACCCAGTCCCTTTTTGCTTCTGAGCATGTCCAGGGAATATAGGTCTATGAGCACCCAGTCACCTTCTTCAAACTCAGTTTCTAGGTGGCCCTTACTATAATTCCTCAGGTGGGCAGTTTGAGCAAACAATAAGGACTCTTTCTCCCTTGATATGTAAGTTTCAAATTTTTCCAGGAATTGCTAGCTTTGGAACTCTTTGAAACATCCAGACCTTCAGGTACATGCCCTTGGGGCCCTCTGTCTACCACCTCACTCGGCTGGTACAACATGGTAGCTCCTGTTATTGGGTGGAACTCATAGAGTAAGAATGCTGGGTTGAAATCAGTCACTGTATGCAGGGTGGTATTATACACCAAGATGAACTGTCTCAGATAAGAGTGCCAGTCATCTAGTTCCAGGCTGATATATATTCTAAGGGCTGTTTCCAAAATTTGGTTCATTACTTGGGTTTGGCTATCTGCCTGAGGATGATGAGCAGTGGTGAGTGCTCTCCTGACACCTAGATGTGTTGTGATCTCTTTCCAAAACATCCCAGTCCATCTGGAGTCCTGTTCAGTGATGATCTGCCTTGGCAGTCCATATATGCTGACTATCTTTTGAAAAAATAGGTCTGCGACCTGTCTCTCATCAATATCCAATGTAGTAGGAACTAAAGTGACATATTTGGTGAGTTTGTCTACAATTACAAGGAGGCAATTGTATCCATTGCTAACTGGCAGCTCTGGAATGAAGTCCATGATTACCACCTCAAAGGGCTTTTTAGAAATATTGGCTGCAATAGTCCCATAGGTGCATGTCATTTAGCTTTGGCCTTTTGACATATATCACAGCTGACAATGAACTTCTTAATGTCCCTGCTCATTTGTGGCCAGTAGTATCTGGAGTGCATTCTTGAGTTGCCTCCTGGTCAGCTGCTCTTTGTAGCTAGAGTCATAGTTCTTGAATTTGGTAAAAAATTCCTTAATATTCTGGCCATTTCAGGCTGCTCTCCATCTGGATCTGAGGATGATTTCAACCTCATATTCAGGAATCTGGGAGAAGTCAGCCCTGCCAAGGTGTTTGCTTGGGCAAATGCCAAATTGATCTGAGGACATTGTTATGGCCCATGCCCCCAATAAACCCATATTAGTCCCCACAACCACCTGCACCTTTTCCAGGACTTTCCAACCATTAAAAGCCTGGAATTATCACTCTCCACAAATCCATTGCATCAACCTGAAGTTCCAAAATCCCAAACCCCCACAATTCCGTGACCTAGGTTCCGCTCCTTTGATAAATGACACACAGGATCATCGCGTACCTCACTCCCTTGTTCTTCATTCTCTATTAGCCCCTTGTATTCCTTTCTCCCCTTGTCTTTACTCGGCAAAAGATAGTACAAGGATTAGTTACACGTATATAAGCCCCTAGTCAACTGGACTATTTGCCAGTATGAATATCGACTTAATCTGCATCATAGTTTCCAATTCAGTTTCCAACTTTCCAAAATTAGAGACAGACAATTAAGGAGGGTGCAACACATAAGTTGAAGCCAAGTCCCTGCGACCTCAAACAACTCGAATGACTAGTCATACAACCTAATACCGTAAACAGTCCTAAGTCCCCAGCACTTTCCATCTTTCTGCCTATCCATTTTCATCCATGAACCTGCGACCTCTAGTCCCTCCATCTCCAGAGTACTGAACCCCCTCATGAAAACCACTCGGAAGCCTTTGGAAACCCTTCCAGAAGTATCTAGCTAAGCACCTGACACACAGACTTAACAGTATATTTGTACTCACACTTCTGATTGTCATGAGCTTGAGACCCATCATGCATTCACAAGCCCTACAGACAATCACCCAGGCATCTGCCCACCGTGCATCCATCCCCCAAGAACTGTCCACCCCCGGACCCAGTTTCCAGAAGCCTCAGACCCCAGCACACCCTCCGGAACCTTCATCCGACTCCAGATTCACGAGTGCAGACCTACACCCATGCTCGAATATGACCAACCTGTTCTTCATGAACCACCCCCTGGCGACTCATCAATCATTGCCCTCAGAGATGCCATCCAGCTTGGGACCATCCTCAGTAGTGCCGTCAACTTTGGGACCACCATTGGCACCACTCCCTTTCACATCTCTCCCCTGAGTACCACCACCCTTTGCACCTCCATTCGTTGCACCACCGCCCATTTCACCACCACTCATTGCACCACCACCCATCACAGCTCCACCTGCTGCACCACCCCCTGTCATCCCACCCCATGTCACACCACCCACCGCAACACCGCCACCTCCTGCACATCCAGGAGGGGGCCCCCACTTAGGGCCAAATGATATGCCTGACCTCACTCAGGCCCTCATTATGCTGGCAAATAACCTGAACAGCCCCAGAAGATCAGCCCCCCATGCCGCCAAGGTCTGGGACCCAGATAGCTTCGATGGATCTGACTTGAGGAAACTACAAGCCTTCCTAGTGCTGTGTAGTCTGAACTTCCATGATCACCCTGATGCTTTTGACTCTGATAGTGCCAAGGTAACCTATGTACTGTCGTACCTGACTGGTACCACCCTGGACTGGTTTGAACCAGCCCTCACCGCCCCCAATGAGCCAGATTGGCTCTATGACTATGATGAGTTAATCGCTGAACTCAAAACCAACTTTGGCCCCCATGACCCAGAAGGAGAGGCTGAAGCAGACCTTAAGAACCTCCACATGTGCAATAATCAGTGCATCACAAAATATGTAGTCAAATTCAATCGACTAGCTACCCACATCCACTGAAGGTGACACTGCACTCCGTCACCAGTTCTACAATGGACTTCCCGGCAGGATCAAGGATGAGATCTATAGAGTAGGAAAACCCCACTCCCTGCTCCAACTCCACCTCCTGTCCCAATCCATTGATGCCTGTTACTGGGAACAATGACCAGAAGTTGCCAGAGAGTCCTCCTCTACCTAGAACTTTGACTGCCCCTATGACAGAGGGAGGGCCCCCATGAACACATACTCGGCCCCTAATACAGGCAATAAGACAGCCAATCCAGGCCAACCTACGACCCTGTCCAGTGGCAGCAGGACTACCATGGACCTATCGTCCAAGCTCGGTAAAGATGGAAAACTTACACCGCAAGTCTAGGCATATGTCCTGGGTGACTATGGGAAGGAGATTATTTAGGTAGATAACTGTTCTTATATCTATCTAATAGATGTATTGGAAATCTATTGTGTTCCACCGTAGACAGCCCTCCGCGCAATATGAAGGTTTTAGGTTTGGCTAAGCACTGACCCAGGGAGGTGGCTATTGGGGATGGGCAAATAGGCGACAGTTGTTTGTGAATGACCCTGGTACTGTCAACGTATAGTACCAGCATGAGTGCAATATGATATGTACCGGGAATTATTCCCAGTGTGTCTGGACAATGATAGTATTGCCCTAATGGATCTAGCCTGATATGGCTTGGGGTCACGTGACTATATCTATGAATATGCAGGGGGCCAAGTGACCGCCTGATGATGATGGTCTCTATAGAAAGTGCGAGTAAAATTGTAGTTAAATCGTAGTAAACTCAATATGATGTTCCTATTGGGTCTGGGGATGTGAGTGACGATGATGAAGGTAATAGCCCGGTATGATGACATGAGCATTCCAGACTTCGTCAATTACGACAATAAACAGTGTTCTTTGAGTGCGAGACTGGTTTGTTATTTTCTATCTATCTATCTCTTATAGAGATTCCAAGTCCTGAATATAATGACCACCATAACTATCCTGAGACAGTGTCTATACGCGGTCGGCCCAATGTGGGTCACTGCTCCTCCAATCTATTTCTGTCCGCCCTGTCCACATGGTTCTATTCAATGTGAAAATACTCTCTGCTTCTTCTTGCAGTGCCCTTGACTCTATCTTTGGCATCGAGCCCCGTTTCTCTACTGGTAAGTGCATGTCACCTGCATATATATGCCCCGAATGTCTCTCCTCCTGTCTCCTAGTGTCAAGTCCGCAACACCGAGTACCGGCTCACTCGGGAATACCGACCAATTGGCCCTTGCCCATATCATCTTACACTACCACGTGGCCTCGGCTCGGTACATCCGGTACATCATCTGGACCACTCCTCTCGTCCTATCCCCTCCATTGTTCCTTCACCCCCTATCCACTCCTTGACCCGTTCCCCCCGAACAACATGACGACCACTCATTGTCCTGGCCACTGCCATTGTTTTATCTTAGGTCGTCCTCTATTGTTCTATTTTCGCCCACCACTTCATTATCTTATTCTCAGCCATACTCTATTATTCTAATCCCGCTTACATTCCTTATTCTATTTCTGATCACTGTGGACCATGCCTCCATGTGGTTTCCTCATACCTTATTGTTTCCATTCCTTACGCCACCCTGTTCCACATCTTGCTTCTTAACTATATAAGTAGCGGAATGTATGTAGATAGTTCCTCACTCAGAATATCAATTGGTTCGCACCCCTTTGTCCGTTTCCTATTTCTAAAGTCCTTCGCTCGAGCCAACGCCCTCAGCATCCTCATGAGGCTCCTCCCACTACCCAAATCAGTGGCACGCATGGAACAGCAGGGCGCAACGCACGAGCATGTTGAAGCCTAGCCACTCCGGAACGGTTTGCAGGACTTAACCGATATCTCGGCGTTACCGAATCCTGACACCTAGCCTGTGAGTGATATGTCCCTCCATCTCCATGTGTCCTATGACCTATTTCCACCCCATAGACTCTGTTCTGGGGCCACCAGTAGTTCCTGGAGATTAGTTCCAGTGTTTTCCATCTTCCCACATGCCCAGCTATTCTCGTGTCATGGTGCTGGGAAACGATGTGTCTCCGAAGGTCTGGATCATTCGGAACGTAGATCTTCCCTCGGAATTCCATTGATTGATTGGGTATTGGGCAGTATCTTGTTTGGCTCTCTGACCACAGCTAATCTCCAGGTACCATCCAAGCCAGCAGCTACAACTCCACGCTCATCCGAAACTCCATCCCCTCCAAATCCCCAGCTCGTGGCGCCCAAGGTTGCCCTAGTAAACGCAGCAGCCTTTACCCAAATATCGAGAATGGAAGGTATGCAAACCTTCCAACTCTTCCTCTCCGACTGCCACGACTCCTAAGAAGGTCCGATAGACCTGAGCAACGTTCCAAACGAATATCACGAGTTCAAAGACATGTTCAGCAAAACTCAGGCCAATACCCTGGCCCCTCACCAACCATACAACCTTAAGATTGAACTGGAGGAAGGCACATCACCCCCATTCAGTCCGATCTATTCTCTCTCCAAAAGTGAACTGAAGTCCCTCCGAGAGTTTTTAGATGAGAACATATCCACAGGGTTTATACGACCCTCATGCTCCCCTGAGGGTGCTCCAGTCCTCTTCACCCAAAAGAAAGATGGATCACTATGCCTGTGTGTCAACTTTTGTGGACTAAACAAGATAACAAAGAAGGATCACTACCCACTCCCCCGAATCTCTGATCTCCTGGATAGTCCCCAAAAGGCCCGAATATTCACCAAGATAGATCTCCGACATGCATACCACCTAGTACACATCCAAGAAGGCGTGCGGTACTCTTGTATATACTTTTGGATACTTGTAATACTACTTTTAGTTCTTTTCCGGGGCTCCCTTATCTCTAAATATATCTCTAAGTCCGACTCTTTACATGAATGCACTTCTCTGTGCTCCCAATCCTGTATCTCCTCCTTCATCTCCTCCCATCCTTTATCCCCTCCTTCTCTCGTCTCAACAGCAAGAACAGCAATGCCACTTCAAACAAAACCTCTGCCTCTTCTGTGGCAGATCAGGCCATACAGCCAAGAAATGCCCAATATCCACCACCACAGTCACCAAGGGGTGCATAGCATCTGTGATAGAGGAAAATGAAGAAGAGTCCGAAGCCTTGGACACTTTGGAAACCAAGGAATAGAAGCAAGGCCTCCGACTCCAGCACCAGTTGTTTGCATTGAACACCAACAGTGCCCATGGAGTAAAACAAACAATGTGTCCACCCTCTCAGGAGTTTTGAACACCCATGACCAATCATTAAGAAATTCAACCTGTTTCCTCAGAACCACCTCTGACCCTCCAAAAATCCATCAGATTCTAGTTGCCAGGACACCACACGCTCACCCACTATAATCCATTGATTGACAGGGCATTGAGTACTACTTGTTTAGATCTTTGTCCCAACTGATTCTTGGTACCATCAAGCCCACAGTTTCACTCAGCACTCAATCCAACCCTCTGAAAACTCCGCTCAGAAAGAACCCTGACTATTGTGGAACCCATACCATCCCTTAGACAAACGGTACCATGTGTGGATTCCCTCTTAGACTAGAACCTATTGATAACATGTTAATTTCTATCGAACCATTGACATGTTTCAAAACCAAGACTTGAAATTGCAGGACATCTTTGAATCCTGATGACGCCGCCACCATCCAAGCGACGATCCAGTGACCAACCACCATGACCACCATGACTGCATTGACCACCACGACCCATGACCACCGCAACCACCATGACTCTAACCACAGAGAAACTAGTTAGACAATGGGACGTCTACCCTAGAGAAGGGGAAAGCAACCAGAAGCTAACCCGCATCTACCTCAGAATTTAGTCAGGAATCCCTACCCAACCCTCAAACTTCCGACACAAAATACCATCAATTCTGAAACAAGTATAAACAAGCACTATCAGTCATCATCATAAAACAAGGAGTGCTCTGGATCAGGATCAGAAGGATCTTACTGACAAAAAAATCCACACCCTTCCCTTTTCCTCCACCACTCAACTCTGGCACCAGATCCACCACTTCAGGGAACTGCACCGCCATAGGTGTTGCACCCCCTGCACTACACACTGAATCCACCACTTCAGTAGACTGCCCCACCATAGGTATTGCACTCCCTGTACCACACACCAGATCCGCCAGTCCAATAGACTGCCCCACCTTGGGTGTCATATCTCCCGTACCACATGCTAGATCCACCTCCTCAAAAGACCTCCCCATCTTGGGAGCTGCCTTCCCCACACCATGCACCAGATCCAACTGACCCCTCACTGCCTGACGACTTTGGGTAAGACCACCGCATCACCACACCTTTGTTAGATTCTCCCAACCATCCATCTTGATGGTGTTCCACATCTCGGAAGCATCTGACAACCTTCTTATGTCAACACCAAGAGCAAGGAGACGAGCATCCATTCTGAGAATGCTATCCCTAATCTGCCCCAAGGCATCCACAATTGCTGCACCCCTGACCTTTGGGAGGGGAGGAACTACTACGTCAACCTTCATCTTCTTTGAAGAAGATGCTTCAAGAGCCTCTGTTTCCTCCCGCCTCCTTTTTCTTGAGGTCAATCCCTTGACAACCAGTACCCCGCCAACCTCACACCTCACCCTGCTATGCCAACAGGGAATACAAGTCTTAACTGCTGTAGTCCACTCACAGTTCTTCCCCCATCTACTACAGTGGTCACAGGGTTCCAACCTCAAAAACAAAGGAATCCCCAGGGTGGCAACCTGATATAAATCAGGACATTGTTGAATCAGCACCCGATGACTGGACTCAAAGGGCCTGAGACCCACCTCCTTCCCAGTCACCTGTGCATTCCGAACCACCTGATTTTTGTAGGACCTTTGCATCCCTGAAATCCAGGCCTCCTCCTCACGACAGCCCCAATGCCTCCTCTCTGCATCCCTCACAGCAGTATATGGCCCGACTACAGGCACAAAAGGAACACCCTCCCCCATCTCCTGGATTCCCCCAAGTAGGTGACAAGTTGGACTCTAAATCCAAGGGATTGCTACGATTCAAAGAATCATCAGACTCGTTAGTCTCCTTTTGTAAGACATCCCCATCCTTGGACCCCGGCATGGCAGCAAAGCACCCCCAGGATGGCATGTCCTCTGGGTCCTCAACCTCCTGACCAGCCAGGAGAGCAAGCTCCAGAGCCTTAGCATCCTGCTCCACAGTATGATCTTCCTCCTCCTTCCTCCTTTGTTTGGCCTCCTTTTTTTTCTCCTCCAACCTCCGGACTTCAGCCTTCCAATTTTCCTCAACCTTCTGGGCAACCTCCAGTTCCCTCGCCCCTTTGGCCTCTAACAGGTGAAGTTTTCCGCACACTTGGCCTTAAAGGTGTGCACCTACTCCAAGACTTCCACCTCAATATCCTGCTCCAATTCAGACATGGGTAAGGGCAGGAAAGGAACCCACAAGGAGGAGAGAAACCCCCTTTTATAAACAATGGATAGGTGCTCTGAAAAATACCCATTACATTCCAATACACCTAAAAAATACTCCCACATCCTTCTCCGCTCAATTCACTACAAGAATAAGCTTAGGACCTTGAGGGCTTGGTCCTAGTGGGGGGATACTATTATGGCCCATGCCCCCAATAAACCCATATTAGTCTCCCCAACCACCTGCACCTTTTCTGAGACTTTCCAACCATTAAAAAAGCCTGGAACAATTGCTTTCCATAATCCATTGCATCAACCCAAAGTTCCAAAATCCCAAACCTCCGCAATTCCGTGACCTAGGTTCCACTCCTTTGATAAACGATGTGCAGGATCATTGCATACCTCACTCCCTTGTTCTTCGTTCTCTATTAGCCCCTTGTATTCCTTTCTCCCCTTGTCTTTACTCAGCACAAAGATAGTACAAGGATTAGTTACATGTATATAAGCCCCCAGTCAACTGGACTATTTGCCAGTATGAATATCAACTTAATCTGTGTTGTAGTTTCCGATTCAGTTCTGGTAAACTTTCTGACTTTCTGAAATTAGGGACAGACGATTGAGGATGGCACAACATATAAGTTGAAGCCATGTCAAGACCACGATACCGAGCTCTGGTTCACTCGGTAATACTGACCAACCAACCAACCTTTACCCATACTATCCTCACTATCATGTGGTCTCAGCTCGGTACACCCAGTACATTGTCTAGATTACTTCTCCCATCCTATCCCTTCCACCCCCCACTATCCTCTCATCCCCTCACCCGTTCTCCCCCAAACATGAGATGGCCACTCATTATCTTGGTCATGGCCCTATTGTTTTATCTTCGGTCATCCTCTATTGTTCTATTCTCACCCACTCTTTCATTATTTTATTCTCAGCCATATTCCATTATTCTAATCTTGCCTACATTCCTTATTCTATTCTTGATCACTGTGGACAATGCCTCCACATGGTTTTTCATACCTTATTGTTCTCCATTCCTTACGCCACCCTGTTCCACATCTTGCTTCTTAACCTATATAAGTAGCGGGATGTATGTAGATAGTTCCTCACTCAGAATATCAACTTGGTTCACACTCTCTCATCCACCTTTCCTCTGCCTAAAGTCCTTCACTCAAACCGACATCCTCGGCACCTTTGCGAGCCTCTCTCCTGTCTAAATCAGTGGCACACACAGAACAGCAGGGCACAATGCACGAGCACGTTAAAGCCTAGCCACCCCAAAATGGTCTGCAGGACTTGACTGACTTCTCAGCTTTACCGAGTCCTAACAAGCCAAGTCCCTGCAACCTCAAACAACTCGAATGACTAGTCATACAACCTAATACCGCAAACAGTCCTAAGCCCCCGGCACTTCCCGTCTTTCTGCCTATCCATTTCTATCCATGAACCCACGACCTCTAGTCCCTCTGTCTCTGGAGTACCAAACCCTCTCATGGAAACCACTTGGAAGCCTCCAGAAACCCTTCTGGAAGTATCTAGCTAAGCGCCTGACATGTGGACTTAACATCATCATCAATCACTTTTCCAAGCAGTCAATTTTCATTCCCACGTCCAATACCATCACTTCAGCTCAACTCCTCAACTCACAGAACTCTTTGTACTTTATGTATTCTCCAAACATGGCATTCCTTCTCACATCACTTCAGATAGAGGCTTGGAATTTGTGTCTTACTTTTGGCATTCTCTTGGGAAACCACATCCTGTTCCTGTCATTCCTCTGCTGCCTGTAGCCCCCACGCCTCCCCCTCCTTCACCTGTTATCACCCTGACTCTCATGATTCAGGAGCTTCGACACTCAATTGACCTTCTTCATCAAGAGATGGTAGACATTTGGTAGGAGAATTCCGAGGGTCTGGTTGCCAATGAGGAATTGTGAGTAGAGGTGAGAAATCTTGCTTTGCAGATGAGCAATCAGAGGTCAGTGAGTAGGGAGTTGGTTCCAGCACCACCTTGAGTGTGGGGCACCTGGGAGAATTGGGTAGGTAGATCTAGTACTGCATGGGATGATGTTGAGGAAGGGGAGTTGGAAATAGGAATGTAGAGGGTATAATTGGACTCAAGAATAATAGTTTTTTTTTTTTTGTATAATCTTTTGTTTACAATTTGAACTTGAATTTGGAATTGAAATTGAACTGAATGAGTGAATCAGAATTGAGAGTTGGACTTGAAAATGGAAAGAAGGAGCTGAATTGCAAGTGGAAAATGATAATAAAATGGAATGAGTGGGAGTGAACAAAAGAGAAATTACAAGGTGCTTATGGAATGGGTAATGGTCCAGGTTTGGATGGGTATGACTTGTCAAAGTCTTGAATGAGTTCTGATGCATGGTTGAGTTCTGTTGTAAGGAGCCATGAAGTTTCTTCATCTGTGCCTTTGTACCCAGCCCACCGCACTAAGTACAACAACTTGCACACCTGGTGTTAGGTATCGGTAATGCTGATAGTGCAGACGGGAATCGGCCAAGGAGACCAATCTGGGTGGCTAGGCTTCAACATACTCATGTGATGCACCCTGCTTTTTCATGCATGCCACTAATTTAGACAGAAGAAAGACCCAGGAGGGTGCCGAGAGTGTTGGCCCAAGTAAGGGACTTAAGATGGGAGGAGGGAAGACTAGAGAATGTAAACCAAGTTGATATTCAGAGTGAAGAACTATCTACAGTGACTCACAAAACTGAGTCAATGTTTGGTGCTTTTGGACTATTCATTGAATAGCTTTGAATGTAAAACATATATGAAAAAAGTGTTGGTGCATCAAAGAAAGAATCTGATCAGGGCTATGCAACCATTAAAAATTATATAATTCCGATCAGGGGTGATGATGATATGGGAAATTCAAATCAAGGGACCATTGATTCAGTTTTGTGAGATGGTATCAGAACAATCAGAATCTGATGCTCCATCTATTATATAACATGCAACCCTTGATAGATGGTTACTATGGTAACCTTGTCTTTCATGAGAACTTAAATTAAGGTATTTAATGCCCCCCAACATGTCCAGAACTTCACTACACTCCAATGCACCCCACTTCCTCTGCTCAAAAAGAAAACATCCTCTCCTTGGGCTCTCATGGTCATTCCACTTACACTATTGCCTCAAGACTTGGCCTCAGCCAGTCCACAGTATCCAGGACTCTCAGAACTCTCCATCCCAACCAGCCCTGCTCCTCTGGAGGTCGTCCCCCCAAGCTTTCCTCTAGAGATCAACATGCTATTTTATCAAAAATGGCTACTGGCAGAGCTGCCAATGCTACTCAAGTTACCAAACACATCAATACAATTATCCCCCACCCAGTCTCCTCAGAAACAGTCAGAAGAGTTCTCAGGAAACATTCATTCAAGGCTGTGGTGAAGAAGAAAAAGCCATTCCTCAGTGCAAGGCATAGACAGCTGAGGTTGGCCTTTGCTTTGAAGTACAGAGAGTGGACTGTAGAGGACTGGAAGAGGGTCATTTGGTCCAATGGGACCAAAATCAACAGGTTTGGGTTAGATGAGAGGCAGTGGGTCTGGAAACAGAAGGGGGAGGGGTTGATTGAGAGAGAGGTGCAGGGGACAGTCAAGTTTGAAGGGGGAAACATTATGGTATGGGTGTGTATGGGATGGAATGGTGTTGGCCAGCTTGCAGAGATTGAGGGGAAGATAGATGCTGATCAGTTTGTGTCCATTTTGGAGGACCACCTGCTGCCCAGCCTGGAGGAAAGTGGAATTCCTAAGTAACAGGTAATTTTTCAACAGGACAATGACCCAAAGCACAAGTCAAAAAAGGTCAAGAACTGGATGGAAAACAACAATATCACTCTCCTTGACTGGGTTGCACAGTCTCCAGACCTGAATCCTATTGAGCACCTCTGGGATCATGCAAAAAACAGGCTTAAGGAGTATCTAATACCACCTAAGGGAGTTTGGCAAATTTGGGAGAGAGTAGAGGAGGTATGGAATAACATACCACCAGAGGTGTCAGAATTTGATAGAGTATGCCTAGAAGACTTGAGGCAGTAATTAAGACTAAGGGGGGCAATACCAAGTACTAGAATTGCAACTTACTATTTCTCTGATACCCTCTCACAAAACTGAGTCAATGGGCCCTTGATTTGAATTGCCCATATCTTCATCACCCCTGATCAGAATTACATAATCTTTTAATGGTTGCATAGCCCTGATTAGATTCTTTCTTTGATGCACCAACACTCTTTTCATATATGTTTTACATTCAAAGCTATTCAATGAATAGTCCAAAAGCACCAAACATTGACTCAGTTTTGTGAGTCACTGTACATACATTTGCTACTTATATAGGTTAAGAAGTGATAAGGAATGGAGAACAATAAGGTATGTGGAGCATGTGGAGGTATGGTCCACAATGATCAAGAATAGAATAAGAAATGTCAACGAGAATAGAATAATGAAAATAAGATAATAGAAATGTAGCTGTCAAGCGCCGGATACTGACGGACTTCGGTACTGCCGAGGGGTGTTGTCGATAGGTCGGGCGGACTATGGCCAAGTCCTGCAGGCCAAGAGTAGTGGCGTTGGCTTCAACGTTCTCGTGCATTGCACCCTACTTGCCGTGCGTGCCACTGTATTTGCAACAGACAGATACTCGGGGGGATGCTGAGGATGCCGGCCCGAGTCGAGGACTTTAACAGAGGAGAAGAAGGTAGAAGGGCCTAAGCCTAGTCGATACCCAGAATGAGGAAGTATGTACATCCATGTCCTACTTATATAGGTTAAGAAGCGACATGTGGAATAAGGAATGTGGGACAACAAGATATGCAAAGCATGTGGTCATTGTCCACAACGATCAAAATTAGAACAAGGAATGCAAAGCGGGGATAGAACAATAAAAGACAGGATAATAGAATGTGCCCGAAGATAGGACAATAGGAGGTGCCAGACTATAAGACAAGGCTGGTAACCGAGGATAGTACAAGGACAGGAAGTTCCGAGGTAAAACGGACCGAGGAATGTGGATGGCGGATGTACCGAGCCGAGACCGGTGTATCAAGCGTTATGCATGCTGCGTGGATGCTTGTACATGGACGTAGGGTGGTTGTTCGGTCGGTACTGGCGAATAATCGGGACCTCGGTATGTGTACTTGACAGTAGCCAAGGATAGAGGGTGACCAAATATAACAATAGGGTCATGGCCAAAGATAAAACAATGGCAAAATATCCCAAAGTAGAATGGGTCAAGAAATAAGGAGTGGATGGGGTGGGATTAGTGGATAATGAGTGCAGAAGAGTGGATGAGGGATTGTCAAGCTTCGGGTACCAACGGACTTTGGAACTGCTGAAAGGTTGGGCAGACAATAGCCAAGTCCTGCAGGCCAAGAGTAGTGGTGTTGGCTTCAACGTACTCATGCTTGTGCCCTACTTGCCGTGCATGCCACCGATTTGCAACAGACAGATACTCGGGAGGATGCTGATGATGCCGGCCCGAGTCGAGGACTTAACAGAGGGAAAGAAGGTAGAAGGGCCTAAGCCTAGTTGATACCCAGAATGAGGAAATATGTACATGCATGTCCTACTTATATAGGTTAAGAAATGATATGTGGAATAAGGAATGTGGAACAATAAGGTATGCAGAGCATGTGGTTATTGTCCACAATGAGTAAAATTAGAATAAAGGAATGTAAAACAGGATAGAACAATAAAGGATAGAATAATAGAAATGTGGCCAAGAATAGGACAATAGGAAGTGCCCGACTATAAAACAAGGGCTGTGACCGAGGATAAGCCAAGGACAGAAAGTCCCAAGGTGAGACGGACCGAGGGGTGAGGAGTAGGTGTGTAGGTAGTGGATGTGCTGAGACGAGACCGGTGTACTAAGTGATATGCATGTGGCATGGACGCTTGGATGTGGACATAGAATGGTTGCTCGGTCGGCACTACCAAATAGGCATTCTCGGTATGTGTACTTGACAGGGATAGGAATAGGGAATGTGAATGGTGAATGTGCCGAGCCATACCAAGTGACATATGTGTGGATTGGTCACTTGCATGTGGAATTGGACTGATCATTTAGTTGGCACTTGTCAAGCACACGTACTGAGGATCTGATAACTCGGCAGTACTGACCAGACACTGTTGGTGTACATATGCACCATACCCCTGAGAGATCAATCACAATATATTCACACTTTTATTTGAAAATGATATCGAACTGTGCGCTTTTTAATTCTCTATTTTTTGAATATTTTTCTATATTTTTACCCTCAATATTGAGGGAGATAATGTATTTCTATCTGTACGCTACTTACGGGCGCTTGCCTACGCATGACGCGACGTGTGTGGCCAGCTCCCTGGATTTGGAACCGGCAATCTGGCTCAAACCTTCGATAGGGTCAAGGGCCAGTTGCAAGGTATTTGCGGGTGAAATACAACCCACGCATGCCTCCCTCCTCAGTGGTTGACTACACTGAGGAGGTGAGTTGTATAGTATAATATACAGAGCCTCCCGACTAATTTTCTTTATTTTCATTGTAAGATAAAATATTTAGGTATATTTTCCGAATATATAACTCAGTAGTTGACTATACTAAGGAGATAAAATATTTAGACTGCCTAGAAAATTCACAAACCTACTGCACATTTGCTCATAATCCCATCAGACACTCCATTAGCAGCCGTATACAAGTCACTCGATGCTTTGTTTTTGGCTTGGCACACATGTCATTTGCATTCCTCACTCCCATCCCACGTCTACTCTTGGCCCCTCACTACCTATTAACCCTATCATAACCACCCATTAATCCTCGATCCACCTCACCTCGGGACTTCCTGTCCTTGTATTATCCTCGGCCATGGCTACATTGTTTTATATAGTCGGTTGCTTCCTATTGTCCTATCCTTGGTCACATTTCTATTATCCTATCCTTATTGTTCTATTCCCGTTTTACATTCCTACATTCTAATTTTACCTGTTGTGAACAATAGCCACATGCTCTGCATACCTTATTGTTCTACATTCCTTATTCCACATGTCGCTTCTTAACCTATATAAGTAGGACATGCATGTACATATTTCCTCATTCTGGTTATCGACTAGGCTTAGGCCCTTCTACCTTCTTCCCCTCTGTTAAGTCCTCGACTTGGGCCAGCATCATCAGTATCCTCCCGAGTATCTGTCTGTTGCAAATCGGTGGCACGCATGGCAAGTAGGGTGCAATGCACGAGTACATTGAAGCCAACGCTACTACTCTTGGCCTGCAGGACTTGGCCATTGTCCTCCCGACCTTTCGGCTGTCCCAAAGTTCGTCAGTACCTGAACCCTGACAGCACTGCTGAGTTACTGGGTGCTCAGTATGGGCACTTGACACCTGTCATCTGTTATTGATCTTCAAGTCAAGGACTTCAGATATTTCAAATTCTATTTTGCCTTCGATGATGACTGGAGGTGGAGGTGGTTGAATGTGATTAGGAATGGGGTTAGGAGAGGCTGGCTTGAGCATTGAGATATGGAAGACAGGGTGTACTGCATTCATGTAGTCTGGGAGTTTGTTAAGTCTGCGTGTCAGGCGCTTAGCTAGTACTTCCGAAAAGGGCAATCCGGGTCAGTGCGAAGGTCCGTAACGGGGCCGAGGACCGGAGATGGAAGTCGGATGGCTACGGGCGGAGGCGGAAGTGCCGGGAGCTTAGGGTCGGTTGCGGATTGGTTCAATCCAGTTGCTGTAGTATTCGAGGTCGAAGGGACTTGGCTTCAACTTATGTGTTGCGCCCTCCTCGATCGTCTGTCCCTAATTTCGGAGAGGAGACGGAAGTTTACCGGAAATGAATCGGAAACTAGGTGGTGGACTAAGTTGATATTCATACTAGCGAACAGTCCAGTCAACTGGAAGACTATATACATGCGACTATCCTTGTACTATCTTTGCCGGTCATAAAACAAGGAGAAAGGGAGTACAAGGGGTCAATATAAAAGAGAAAACAAGGGAGTGAGGTACGCGATGGTCCTGCGTGTCGGTTATCAAAGTAACGGAACCTTGACTTTGGAGTCTTCGGAGGTTCGGAATCGCGGAACCTCGGAATGTATGTCGGAAATCCGGAAGGTGGTTAAACAGGCTTTGAGCGGTCGGAAAGGTCCTGGAATCAGTGTGGGTGGTTGTGGGGGTTAATGGGGGTTTATTGGGGGTACGGGCCATAACAGAGTTTCAGAGTAACTGAGTGAGTAATGGGATGTGCAATGATTTCAAATGGACCCAAAAACTTCTCAGCTAGCTTTCATTACGTTCTGCTCCACTTTCCTTATTTGCAATTCCGTTCTATCTCTGATATTTGATCTGCTACTATGTTCCTTATAGGGTAACTCCATTGGGAATCAGGGTGACATGTCACCCCTCAATGTCACAGAGGATATCAAGATTGGGATATAGTATTTCTGCTCTCACTTTTCATAATCCTTGGCTTTCTCATCTATTATAGGAATCTAGTCGACTCCTTGTAGATTTGAAAGTAGTATAAAGATCTTGTACATTCTGTAGTTCAGTCTTCAGTCAGATAATCAACTTTGATTTCAACTTTGATTCCAACTAAGCTTCTTCTGTCTCGCTATTCCGAAATTAGGAACCAGTGTTATCTGGTAGATGCAACATATAAGTTGAAGCCTTGCCCTACTCCGAACCTCGCCATTGTTATCTTTGGGAGATATTCTTTAATTACGACTATGTCATTCTTTCATATCATAACAGTAGTAACAGATTGGATTTCAGAGATAGAATGGAATTGCAAATAAGGAAAGGGGAGCAGAATGTAATAGGAAAATATTAAATGTAATAAAAGTGGAAATGGATTTGCGAGCATATGGGGATTGATGTGAATGAGTGGAGTGTGTTGAAAGTTGCATGTGATGCCAAGACAGATACACGAGGTGCATTGAATTTGAAGGCTGAAGAGCATATGGTCAAATAGGCAAGTGAGGGTGGAGTTAGGCTGAGCAGGCTGATTTGAATAGTCAGGCATGCCGGTACAACAGTTCCTAATATGTTCCATGTGCCTTCCTGATCTGTTCATACTCATCTATGAATACATTGGAATTGTAAAGCTGGAATAGATACACTTGCAATGTTCTGCATCACCATCATCATGTTGACAATAAAGCTTGAATGGTTGTAAATGAAACTCATCAGGGGATGCCTCTTGAAGAGCTGTAGGGATTACTTGAAGAAGGTGCTGGTAAATCAGAGATTTGACCGTGAAAATGGGAACATGGGATATGGAGCTATGTTTGATACACTCAAATGGTACAGGATGGCTGATGTTAACTTTTGTCAGGCATCAGGAATGCTGATGATGCGTGGGCTGAATGCTATTGCAATAGTGCTGGCTTCACAATGTTGGCAGGAATTGGCCAAGTCCTGGAGACCAATCAGGGTGGCTTGGCTTCAATGTACTCATGCATTGCACCCTACTTTCTGTGCATGCCACTGATTTCTGACAGAAGAAGTACCTGTGAGGGTGCTGAGGGTGCTGGCCCAAGCAAGGACTTTAGACAGGAGGAGAGAAGATAAGGAGGCTTACGCCAATTTGATATCCAGAATGGGGAAGTATATACATGCATGCGCTACTTATATAGGTTAAAAAGCGAGGTGTAGAATAAGAAATGGAGAACAATATGGTATGCAGAGCATGTGGGGGTATTGTCTACAATGATCAACAATAGAATGAAGGAATGTAATCGAGAATAGAACAATGAAAATAGAATAATAGAAATGTGACCAAGAATAGGATAATAGAAAGTCACCAAAATATAAAACAATAGGGTCATGGCCGAGGATAAAACAAGGACAAAATGTCCTAAAGTGGAATGGGTCCAGGAGTAAGGAGTCTGGTGGGATCAATGGATGATGAATGAGGAAGGAGTAGATGAGGGATGGGAATGAGGAATGTGGATGGTGAATGTACCAAGCTGAGACAGATGTACCAAGTGACTTGCATATGGCTTGGTCACTTGCACATAGACATAGACTGATTGCTCGGTCAGCAGTGCCAAGTTACTGGATACTCAGTATGTGTACTTGACAACTTTATACCACCCATCAGCTACTTGAGATAGCAAATTGGCTAAAGCATGGTCTTTGATCACATTTACATCCTGCGATTCCCACTTTGCATGGAATTTTTCTAAATCTGCACAATCAAAGTCTGATTTCAAATGAACCTCCTTGATGAGTTGGTCCAGTTCATCCAGGGTCTTGGCATTGGATCCAGTGTAGAACCAATTCATTAGGAGGTACAATGATGTGTTATCAAAAGGTTAAAAGTATGTTTCATTAACAGTTATAATAATATCCTGCTGCCAAGCATCGGGCTCCAAAACTGCATAAGATGAGATAGAAAGTGTCTTGGTGATTCCTGACTATCATTTCTTCATTTTTCTAGGTGTGCTGAAGTTTGGCAAATTGCAAAGTGACTCTAGGGTGATGGCTGAAGTGAATGAGGGAGGCTGAGCATAGTAGGAGCCAAATACACTAAATGAATTGAGGTCTGTGTTGTAAAAAGGGGTTTCTGAGGCATCTGTCACAGAATCACTGTCCTACAGTGCAAAAAGTGTTTATTCCTGGATGTATCATGCCACTGCTGGTGGCAGTGGTGAATTCCTCTTGTTCTGATTCAAGTGCCAGCTCAGCTACAAAGGGTATTTCATCTAGGAAATGTGCAGGCAACTGATGTGCATCTTTAGAGCACTGGGGACAGCCAGATGGGTATTTATCAGGCCCAATGGGTTCCAAGAAAGGCTCTATGGGCTTACAGTTATGAAACTTTATTTGATGATGTGTCAGAATCAAGGAATAATCTCAAATTTACTTATGGGTGGTAAAGATGATGGTCAATAATTCACCAGTTCCAACAGAAGATTGATCATTAGCCTCATCTTGCAATAGGGAACTTTCCTGCAACTCATAAATGGCATCAGTGGTTGGATCATGAAAAATTGGTTCTGTAAGATCCAAATTGCTAGGTCCCAGTGCATTGAGTGTGTTCCATTGGAGTTCTTGGTATTTGGTACAATAGGCATGGTGTCCTCCATATGCCCGATGGTTACTGTAGAAGTCTTTCCTAGATCCCAGACATACTAAAGGCATGAGTTCACAATTATGCACTGGGGTATGCTCACCTGGCATTTCTGGCCACTAACAGGCCTGTTAAAGAGATGTTATTTTTACAAAGTTCATGATCATGATCATGTGATCATGTGTATATGTTCCATTCCCATCTGATTTTATCCTGCTTCTTTGTCTCCACCATGTCATGCGCATCCAGTGAATCAGAATTTTCTGACTCTTCATCTACTGCTATAGTGACATCATCAGTCACCACCAAGTCTAAGAAAAGCTGCGGGAAGAAAAAGTC
>QLPI01000055.1:0-17058 GCA_003314275.1 Chroogomphus rutilus
CCTTTCGACAACACCCCTCGGCAGTACCGAAGTCCGTCAGAATCCGGCGCTTGACACTTTCCGGTATTGGTGACTGCAAAAGGGAAGACCTCTGAGTGGTTCTTTATCCTGACTCTGAGGGTTACTGTATGGGTTATAGGTCCTCCTTCATTATGGGTTCCATCCACATTGTAGACAGGCAGTGGTCTTGGGAGTCTTTCCATTGGCAAACACTTGGCTTTTGCAAAGCCTTCATCGATGTAGCACCCTGTTGTCCCACAGTCTAGGAGTGCTTCAATTGTGAATCCCCTTTTGTCTGTCAGTGTTTCAACAGTGGTGGGTATCATCACCAAAGATTGGTTGATTCGTCTGATCCACTGTTTCCTTCCCCTAAGCTCCTTGACCACTTCTATGCCCTCCTCTCTTCTCATCCCTCGTATGGCTTCCACTACTTCTGATGTCACTTCTTCTTTCCTTCTACTATGTATCCACTGTCTCAACACTTCCTGCCCTGACTTGTTGTCTTGGTGTATCCTCCATAACACCCACTCTGTTGTTCCTTCTTTGGGTTTTTCCACCTCTTCTGATACCACCACCTTCTCTTCTCGCTTCCTCTTCTCTTTCTTCTCCTTCTCAACTTTCAAGGGTTGTTCTGGGATGGTTTCAGGTTCCGGTTCTGCACTTTCTTCAACTGCTAGTGGGGTGAAGTAGTTTACAGATATCCAGGGCAAGGAGGACATCCTTTTTACTCCTGCCCCTCCTGAAAATCCTCCTTCTTCAACATGTCCAGCACCTCCCTTTTCTCCTCTTTTATCCACCCATCCATCGTTGCTCTGACCTTCTGGATACCTGGAGGTTTGGGACAGTTTTGTGCTATGTGTCCCTGCTCTCTGCAGTTGAAGCATGTCACTACCCTCACTGGCTTCCCTCGAGCCTGATCAATCTCCATGGGTTGTGGTCTCAAAGTAGGTGGGGGGGTGAGTGACTGAGCTGGAGTAGATTGTGGATTTCTTAGAGTCTGCCATGTCCTTGGTCCTATAGTCCCCCTCTTTGTCGCTTGGTATTCACACAACTGGCTGTCAAAATGGAGGGCATATGACTTCCACTTGTCATACATTGTTGGAATGGTCTCTAGTGCGTAAATCCGCTCCACCACCTGTGGGGACAGGTTCCTTTTGAGCAAGGCAACATATCCTTCATCATTATACCCCACCTGTGACCTATGTTCCTCAAACTCCACAAAGAACTCTGTTGCTGGCCTTCCTCCTTGTCTCAGCTGCTCTAGCTTTTGTTGAGCCATTTCTTTCTTGTTTGGGTCATGGAATGTTATCAGCAGCTCAGTATGGAATTCCTCCCAACTCTGGTAGCTGCATGTTCCTGCTTCCAGTTCCCATACGACTTGCCCACTGAGCCACAAACTTCACTTTCATATAGGACAAGGCAAAGCGGATCTTTCGCATATGGTCCACTTTGAAATAAGATGCATCGTCCTCGAAGTTCAGGTAGAGCTTGCGCAGGAAGATATCAATCTTCTCTGATGAGCCATCAAATGGTTCTGGTCTTGCGATTTTGCCAGCTGATGGGATAGAGGAGGTGGTTGTAGATGTCAGCTGGGGTGTTTGGGCTTGTAGTGACACTAGGTATTGGTTAAGGTGGTGTGTCTTGTTATTCACCATTGCACTCAGGTCTGCATTGTTTTGCTGCAGGCCTGCGAGAATTTGTTGTAGGAGATCAACATCCATGATAGGGTGTTATAGGGATATAATAGTCTTGAGCTAATGTCAGCAACAACAAGAGGTTCAATACTTGGGAGCGGAAGAGGGATTTGAGCAATGATACTTGTCGGTGTATTGACCAGCTCAAGACTGAGCTTTAACTAATTACCTAAGAACTGTACATATGGTCTGGTAGAGTAGCAGAGTCCAATAACAAGCAATAGAGAGAGGAGTAGAGAAATCATGACACATGCCACCAAATAAACCCGCATTAAACCCCACAATCACCCGCACCATTTCCGGGACCTTTCCGATCGCTCAAAGTCTGAATAACCGATTTCTGGATTTCCGATGCATCATTCCAAGGTTCCATGTTTCCGAACCTCCGAAGATTCCAAAGTCAAGGTTCCGCTCCTTTGATAGATGACGTACAGGACCATCGCATACCTCACTCCTTTGTTCTTCATTTTATATTGCCCCTTGTACTCTCTTTCCCCCCTTGTCTTTACTCGGTAAAAGATAGTACAAGACTAGATACATGTATATAAGTCACCAGTCGACTGGACTATTTGCCAGTATAAATATCGACTTAATTCTGTGTCGTAGTTTCCGATTAAGTTCTGGTAAACTTTCTGACTTTCCGAAATTAGGGACAGATGATCGAGGAGGGCACAACACATAAGTTGAAGCCAAGTCCCTGCGACCTTGAACCACTCATACCACCCTATACCATGAACAGTTCCAAGACCCCTGGTGCTTCCCATCTTTCTGTCCCCCTTCCGATTCCAATCCCGAGTCAGCGACCCTTAGTCCCTCCATTCCTGGAGTATGAACCCCCCTTCGGAAACCATTCAGGACCCTCCGGAAACCCTTCCGGAAGCCTCTAGCTAAGCGCCGACATGCGGATTTAACAGTATATTCATACTCACACTCTTGATCGTAATTAAGCATGAGACCTATCACGCATTCGCAAGCCATGCAGACAATCACCCAGGCATCTGCCCGCCATGCATCCATCCCCCGAGAACTGCCCGTCCCTGGACCAAGTTTCCAGATGCCTCAAACCCCAGCACACCCCCCGGAGCCTTCTTCCAACTCCGGATTCTCGGACGCAGATCAACACCTGCATTCAAATTTGACCAACCCATTTCTCGTGAACCACCCCCTGGCGACTCAACAATTGTCACCATCAGAGATGCAGTCCAGTTCAGGACCATCCACAGCAGCGCCGTCAGACTCATCGGCACCCCCCCCATTCACATCTCCCCCCTACATACCACCACCCTTCGTACCTCCACCCCTGGCACCACCCCCCGTAGTACCACCACTCGTTGCACCACCCATCATACCTCCACTCGCTGCACCACCCCCCATTGCCCAACCCCATGTTACACCACCTGCCGTAGCACCGCCGCCTCCTGTACACCCAGGAGGGGCCTTAGGACCCAACGTTGTGCCCGATCTCACTCAGGCCCTTGTTATGCTGGCAAGCAACTTAGCCAGTCCCAGAAGATCAGCCCCCCATGCCGCCAAGGTCCGGGATCTGGATACCTTTGATGGATCCAATTCGAAGAAACTACAAGCCTTCTTAGTGCAATGTAGACTGAACTTCCATGACTGCCCTGATGCTTTTGACACCGAGAGCACCAAGGTAACCTACGTACTGTCGTACCTGACTGGTACCACCCTGGACTGGTTTGAACCAGCCCTCTCCGCCCCCGATGAGCCAGACTGGCTCTATGACTATGAGGAGTTCGTGAATGAACTCAAAACCAACTTCGGCCCCCATGACCCAGAAGGAGAGGCCGAAGCAGACCTTGAGACCCTCCGCATGCGCGATAATTAGTGCATCATGAAATATGTAGTCGAATTCAATCGACTAGCCACCCACGTCCACTGGGGTGACACTGCACTTCATCGCCAGTTCTACAATGGACTCCCCGGCAGGATCAAGGACGAGATCTGTAGAGTAGGAAAGCCCCATTCCCTGCTCCAACTCCGTCTCCTGTCCCAATCCATCGATGCCTGCTACTGGGAGCGACGATCGGAAATCGCCAGAGAGCCCCCCTCCACCTGGAACTTTGACCGCCCCTATGACAGAGGGAGGACCCCCGTGACCACGTATTCAGCCCCTAACATGGGCAATAAGACGGCCAATGTAGGCCAACCCGCAACCCCATCCAGTGGCAGCAGGACTACCATAGATCTTTCGTGCAAAATCGGAAGAGATGGAAAACTTACACCGCAAGAATGGCAATGCCGCTTCGAACAAAACCTCTGCCTCTTCTGCGGCAGATCGGGCCACTCAGCCAAGGAATGCCCAAGATCCACCACCACAGTCACTAAAGGGTGCGCAGCCTCCATGACGGAAGAGGTTGAAGAAGAGTCTGAGACGTCAGACGCTTCAGAAACCGAGGAATAAGAAGCTAGGCCCCTGACTCTGGCACCAGTTATTCACATTGAACACCAACTTTGCCTAAGGACATAAAACAAAACATTGCATCCAACCTTTTCAGGAATATGACCCCCTGTGACCAAGTATCGAAAAGATTTCGACCCATTTCTGCAGAAACACTCTGACTCTGACCCTCCAAACTCCAACCCTCCGAATCTGACCCTCTGAACCCCATCAGAATTTTAGTTGCAAGGACCATACACTCACCCACTACGATCCATTGATTGACAGGGCATTGAGTACTACTCGTTTAGATTATCCTAACTGACTCTTGGCAATATAGAGCCAGCAGTCTTCACTCAGCACTCAATCTGACCCTCCAAAAAACTCTGCTCAGGAAGAACTAGGGAATGGCACGGGTCACCCACGGGTCAAGTGTGGGTGACCCGCACCTGACCCATGGGAAACCCGAACCCATCAACCCATGGGTTTTTTCCTACGGGTCAACGGGTGTCAGGTGCGGCGCGCACCCGTGCGCGTGGTCGGCTTCAGAGAGAGCTGGGTCGAATGTAACATGCTCCAGGCTCCTAAGAATACGATATCAAGGTGTGCCATCTGAAGTGAAGGCTTCCATCCACTAACGATAGCCATTTCTTTTGACAATCCATCTGGGTCATACATAGTCAACGATCAAGAAGTGATTCGAACACATGTGACCACGAGGCTCACAGAGTTGCAGAGACGAGCATGCAACGCATAGGAACTAGGTGTTTTCCGAGTTGGATTCTTACAGACCTACTCCAGTCATTCTCTGTCCAGCTCCAAAGCATCAACAAAAGAAACATACCTTGCACGGAACTGTATCAAATATAAACGCAATGTACGCGCTTTCCGTCCAGTTCGGTGCAGGATCTGGAATTGGCTTGGGAAAGAAGCGGGCCCTCACATCTTTCCAGATAAATAAGGACCCAGGATTGGTAACCAAAATTGTACAAAAGAAGCAACTAGTATGAGCGAGTGACAAAATATCAGGTGAAGAAGTGTGGGATAGAATTTCAGCGAGCATCTCCAGGGGAATCTGGGAAATATAGTTAGTATCTGGCAATGGGGGAGACTCAAGTTCAGCATGGATGCCGTCCTCCAAGCAAGGTCTCTTGGAGGGGCGATTAGCCATGTAGAAATGTTCCTGCATGTGACGTATGACATGTACGCGCCATACGCGCACGCGATGTAGTTCACCGTGGATGACCTGGTGCCCAAGGCCGCCACCCACCACAGCCGCATGCAGGTTGTCATGGACGTGCTGCATGCCTACCACATGGGCGAGAGCGTGCAGCACATCCATGATCTCATTCTCAACACCCCGCCTTCCGCGCCACTGAAGTTTTGCAGAAAGTGCGGCAGAGGCGGGAGGGCGTGCTCAGTGTCGCGCAGGCTCGCGAGGGAGGTGTTTGGGGGCGTGTCGGAGGAGCCCTGGGGAAGGACGCGGAGGGCAGGAGGACGGTAGTGGCTGCTGCTTGCTGGGGCGAGGCCCTCCTCTGCCTGGATCTTGCGTGCGCTGTAAAGAAAGAATAAGCGATAGACGGCGATGGGCATGATTGGGACGCTGACCATGTTGCATAGGCTGCAGAGGGCGCAGAAGGCGGGGTCTTGCCAGAGGATTTGGGGTGGTCATTTGCAGAAAGAGACATTGTATCTGAAGAATAATAATAATTAATTATTACAAATGTGGAGGGAAAATGGTAGTAGCCAGTGGACGAGGGGGCCAGCGGTGCGCTGGATTGGAGTGCGTCGAGGGCTGATGGCTTTGAAATGTCGGCGCGTGCGCGTACAGCGCATTCGTGTCATACACATGCACGTACAGCGCGTTTGTGTCATACGCGTGCACGTACGGCACAGTCATGGCGTGCGTGTCATATGCGTGTACATAGTTGAGGCAGTGGGTTGGGCCAGGTCACGGGTGCTCTCGGCTTGACCCGCACCCAAACCCAAGGGCACCCGACCCGGTGACCCGTGCGGGTTACCCTAACCCGTGCTATTCCCTAGGAAGAACCCTGAACACCGTGGAATCCCATACCGTCCCTTAGATAAACGGTACCATGTGTAGATTCTCTTAGAACTAGAACCCTTCTTGTTAGAATATTAAGACGAACTAAACTAATCAACATGATTCAACCGAGACTCGAATTGCTCGAATTGTAGGACATTCCCCGAATCCCGATGACACCGCCACCATCCAAACGACAATCCGGTGAATGAACACCACGAAAACACGATCAGCACGACTACCACAAATGCCACGTGAACCACCACCCCACCCTCGCAGAACCATTAATTTCAATCAATGTATACACATCATCAGTCATTCCCCGTAAAACAAGGCATGCACCTCGTTGGGATCAGAGGGATCCAACTGTTGGAAATAATCAATCCCTTGTCTGCCCCCCCCACCGCTCGACTCCAACACTGGGACTGCCACTTCAGGAACCAGCCCCGCCATCAACGCCACAACCTCCAGAGCCACTGCTTCAGGAAATGACCCTATTGCCAGTGCCACAGCCCCTAGAACCATGTCTTTAGTAGGTCGTCCCATCACAAGTGCCAGGCCCTCCACATCACACACCAGGACTGCCTGCTCGATAGACCGCCCTGCTCTGGGTGTCACATCTCCCACACCATGTGCTGAACCCGCTCCCCTGGAAGTCCTTTTCCTTTGAAAGTAGTCTTCCCCACACCATGTGTCAGAATCAACCGACTTGCCACCACCCGACAAGTCTAGGAGGGACCACCGCATCCCCACACACCTGTTGGACAATTCTAACCATCTGTCTTGATGGCGTTCTCCATCTCGGAAGCATCCGCTATCCTGTTTAGGACAACGCCGAGGGCAAAAACACCGTCCCTGATTTCCCTCAGGATGTCGTCACCCCTGCCCTTCAGAAGGGGAGGGACCAGTACCTCAACTTTTATTTTTTTTCAAAGAGGGCACCTTGGGGACCTCTGTCTCCTCCCACCTTCTCTTTCTCGTGGTCGCCCCCTTAACGACCGACACCCCACCGACCATGCACTTCATCCGGCTCTTCCGACAGGGAACACAGGTTTTGGCCGACGTGGTCCATGTACATGGATCTCCACGTTTGCGACACCTATCACAAGGTTCCGACCTCAGCATAGGAGGAACCCCTGGACTGGCGATCTGGTAAAGGTCAGGCTGATGTTCAATCAATGACCGCCGAGTAGATTCAAAGGGTCCGAGACCCACCTCCTTTCCAGCTGCCCATGCATCCCAAGCAATCTGATTCTCGAAGGCCTTTTGTGCCCCCAAAATTCGAGCATCCTTCTCAAGACGTCTCCGATGCGTCCTCTCCGCATCCCGAGCAACAGTGCTCACCCCAACTGAGGGCATGAGATAGACGTCCTCCTCATCCCCTGGATTGCCCCCAGAGGACGAGTAGGAAGACTCTGGGTCCGAAGGGTCACTGCTATCCAAAGATTCCTCGGACTCGGTCTCCTGATGCGGAACACCCCCATCTTCAGATCCTGATGGCCCAGCAAAACCCCCCCAGGAGGGTAAATCCTCCAGTTCCTCGTCCACCTGACTGGCCAAAAGGGCAGACTCTAGAGCCCAGGCATCGCACTCTAAACCTCGATCCTTCCCCTCCCCCCTTCTCCTCCGATCCACCCCCTTTGGTTTTTCCCCCGGCCTTTGGACTTCGACCCTCAGACCCTTTCCGATATCCTGAGCAACTTCCAATTTCCGCACCCCCTCCTTCCTCATCAAGCGAATCTGTTTCACACATTGGGCCTTGAAAGTGGGCACCTCCTCCGAAACCTCCACTTTGATATCCTGTTTGAATCCGGACATAGGTAGGGGCAGGAAAGGAACTCAGGGAGAAGAGAAAAGCCTCCTTATATATGCATCGGACGGGCACTCGGAAAAAACACCTATTACGTCCCAATACGCCTAAAAATAGTCCCACACTCTTCTCCGCTCAATTCACGGCAAGATTAAGCTTAGGACCTTGAGGGCTCGGTCCTAGTGGAGGGATACTGTTATGGCCCATGCTGCCAAATAAACCCACATTAAACCCCACAATCACCTGCACTGTTTCTGGGACCTTTCCGATCACTCAAAGTCTGAATAACCGATTTCCGGATTTCTGATGCATCATTCCGAGGTTCCGTGTTTCCGAACCTCCGAAGATTCCAAAGTCAAGGCTCCGCTCCTTTGATAGACGATGCACAGGACCATCACGCACCTCACTCCTTTGTTCTTCGTTTTATATTGCCCCTTGTACTCTCTTCCCCCCCTTGTCTTTACTCGGTAAAAGATAGTACAAGACTAGATACATGTATATAAGTCACCAGTCAACTGGACTATTCGCCAGTACGAATATCGACTTAATTCTGCGTCATAGTTTCCGATTAAGTTCCAGTAAACTTTCCAACTTTCCAAAATTAATAAGTTGAAGCCAAGTCCCTGCAACCTCAAACCACTCGTACCATCCTATACCGTGAACAGTTCCAAGACCCCCGGCACTTCCTGTCTTTCCGTCCCCCTTCCAATTATAATCCCAAGTCCATGACCCTTAGTCCCTCCGTTCCCAGAGTACGAACCCCCCTTCGGAAACCATTCGGAACCCTCCAGAAACCCTTCCAGAAGCCTCTAGCTAAGTGCCGACATGCGGATTTAACAGTTCTCAGTTAAAACATAAAAGGTACGCAAAAACATAGTAAAAGAACTAAATCAGATTTATAGAACATCTGTGGAAATAATCCTAGGCAAGGGTAGAATAATAGTTCACGTATACAAACTATTATTCCTACATGTAATTGAAAAGGCACCTGCCAAGGCCCCCTCTAAACAATTCTTTTTGGACATCAACCCGGACAGGCATTCACTTGCCCACATCTTGTCAGAGAACTTGATTAGGCTTTCTTCACACCAAAGTTTTGTCATGGTTCTTGGGTTACCTCACTTACGGTTCCAAAACACTTGCTGTCTGCAATGTGCATGGTAAATTGAGGGTGCCAGCTGGGGTGGTGTCTAGTCGAGTCCATTGTCTCTATGGTATCTGGGCAAATCTTGTACTGCAGAGGAGGTTGTGGATTGCAGAGGGATACGATTGGGGGCATCTCTTTGAGCTGCATTTCACTGCTTTGTAGAGCGGGTGGAGTTTGGGCAGTGTCGCTAATCTGAGCGCCTCGCAATGACAGGTGTCATCCAGGCATATCTAGGTCAGTAGGATCCAGGAGTGAAGCTCTAGGACATCAGTGGCTGTCGATCTGAAGGCTCCTGTGATCAATTTGCATCCCAGCCTCTGAACATTATCCATGATTATGGTGTGTCCTATTGAACCGGTCCGCCTTCCTGTCTGAGGATTCTCATGTATCGGGGTGTACCATACTGGGAGGGCGTATTCGAGCTTGGGGAGCACCATAGATATGTAGAGGCACCGGACATGTTGTTCAGGGAGGCCAAAGGAGGGCCATGTGAGCTGGTTCACAGCAAGTAGGAGGCCTTCTGCTTTCTGAATAGCCTGCTGGACATGTTGATGCCAACGTAGTTCCTGGTCGATCTGTATGCCCAAGAGCCATGCCTCGCTGACACATTCAATAACTAGGCGGGTTTATCTGTGTACAAAGTTAGCCCACACTAAATCTTTACGCCTTGTGAGCCTCAGGCACTGGAACTTTGAAATTTTGGCTTGGGAGTTGTGGGCTGCAGACCAGGCTGATTGCTTGTCCAGCATATCATTGAGTATTGTGTCACTTTCTTCGAAGGTGTCGGCTATGGCCATGAAGAAATTGTCATCTACGTAGGCACTGCTGTCTTCATCACCTCCTTGTGGGATGGCCACCAAACCATAGCTATATATGAGGTAGAGGATCATCAAGACTGTTTCCCCTTGACCAATACCGTTGTCAATGTCAATGGGCAGTGAGGTGAAGTCGTCAAAACTCAGTGTGGTTTTCCTATCTTCAAGCATAGCCTTGAAGAATGACACAATTTCAGACGGGTATCCTAGCCTAGCCATGTTCTTGAGCAGCCGGTCCATGACTGCATTGGGAAAAGCATTTGCTATGTCCAGGAAAATTATGGTTGCAACCTTCCACTTGTGCCATGCTTCCTTGACCCGGTGAGTCAGGTAGAGGAGCGAGTCAATGGTCATCCTATTGGGTAGACCCCTGAAGTGGCAGGGTGGGAGCAGGTTGTGTCTGACTGTGAGGTATACTGTGATGTCAGTTATCACCCCTGAGATTACCTTTCCCATTGTATCATAGAGTGCGATCGGACGGTAGGCCTTGGCTATAGTGTAGTCAGGTTTGCCTGGTTTCCGGAGCACAATGGTCTTCCAGGAGCGCCACCTTTTGGGGAAGTATCCAGTGGTGAGAACTGCTGAGAGACAGGCATGCAGCAGGGGTGTGAGGATGGCCTCACATTCTATCAAGACCATGTTAGGGATGCCATCCTCTCCTGGGGCCTTGAAGGGGCTGGCTTTGCTGATTTGGCGGGTGACCTGATGTAGTACAGGTGCAGAGAAATTGAGTGGTGGAGGGTAGGGGTCAGAGTCTTTGGGTAGATTGGGGAGGTTGTATGGGTGAGGTGGGAAGAACAGGTCTGTGAATAAGGCTGCTTTGCCAACATCCATGTGTACTTCCAAGACAATTTGACCGTTGGCCCCTTTCTTGAAGAGGGAGGGAATGTGTGCGTGGGACCCATCGGAAAGGGGGTTTTTCGCATATTTGCTGGCCACCCATACAGTACATCTTTCTCTGTGGCCTCTTTGATCCAGCTCTTCCAGTGATCTGCTTTGGCCTTGCAGAGGGCTGAGATGTACATGTTCCTGGCATGATTCGAAGCACGCTTGCTATCCTCCCAACTAGCTGTAAACCTGGTGCAAAATTCGTCTCTGCTCTTACGTGCATAGTCATGACAGAGCTGAGTGAGGTTTGGGTTCCACCAGCGCTTAAAGTAGGGGGTGGACTGTGACAGGGGGACAGACCCTTTAATTGTGTCTTGAATTGCAGTTGTGAGCCGGTCTATGAAATTGTCGATTTCAGGGGGGGTGGAGGGGGGTGGGGCACTAGGGAGACCGGTCTTGGTTAGGTTCTCAGTGAGCATCTGTTGGAATTTGACCTAGTCTGCCTTCCTGAAGTTGCACCTTGGGGTGGTTTGGCATTTGTTGAGCTCCACATCTATCCATGTGTGAATGGGTAGATGGTCTGCGGATGGGAGGCGGTCATCCAGGGAGGTGTTGCAGGACAAGACTCTGTGGGTTAAGTCAGCGTCACAGAAAAGGAGGTCAAGGGTGGTCCACGTTCGGTGGGAGTTGGATTGAAACGTGGGGGTGCCAGCAGGGAGTTGAGGTTCTATGTGGTGTTGAGCGAGCAGCTGCATGAGGAGGTCAGTGTCACTGCATCTGCATAGCCAAGCTTGATTAGGACCCGACCATAGCAGGTTGTGCTTATTGAAGTCTCCAGCCCAGATGGTGGAGGAGTCATGTCTGGTAGGGTGTGAAAGGTACCAGGATTGTAGATGTAGGAGGGCCGTGTCTGTTCTGGGGGGGTTGTAAATGTTGTAAACGTCTATATTGGTGTCTGCTTGAGTAATTGAGAGTGCTGAGATGACATGCGAGACAATGTGAATCTGAGTAAAAGAGTTGGAGGTCAGTTTGGCTGAAACTAGTATGAGAGAGCAGGGAGGGTTGTGGTCATCTGGGTCCTAGATGGGGTATACGGTGTACCAGTGCTGGGATGCTAGCGTGAGTCGAGACCCGGGGTATATGTAGGGTTCTTGGATCAATATTAGGTCCCAGTCTTGTGGGTCAGTGGTGTTGATGAGCGACATGGTGACGTCCTTGGAATGTTTGCAGTTTTGTTGCTTTATCCGTAGTCTGTTGTGGGGTGTGTCTTCAGGCATGCCGGCGGCTCTCAAGTGGTTGTGTTCAGATATCAGGGCTCAATGGGGAGGTTGCAGGGATGTAATTGATGCAAGGCTGGGATTGGATGGGGGGTGGGGAAGGGGGATGGGGCTGTGTGGAGGTGTGAGGTTGTATGGAGGTGTGGGGTTGTGTGAAGGTGTGGGGTTGTGCGACGGTACCACGTCATGGGGTGTATTCAGCATCTGCGAAAGTAAACGGTGTGTAAGTTTTATATTTGCCAGTTGTGTACTCATCCTTAATAGCTTGAGCTTTGATAGCAGCTTTTGCTGCCAGGCATATATGCGTCCAGCTGGGATGGTCGCCCTGGCAGTTGGCACATCTGGGTTTTTCAGTATTGCAGTTCTGAGTCATAGGGCAGGGTTGATCATATGTGCATGAATGATCAGTAGTGGTGTGTGGCCCATCACATCAGCTGCAGCATGCCTCCCCTGTACACCCCATCACCCAGTGGCCCCAGTCCTGGTACCAGAAGCATTGTGGGGGTCATGGGATGTAGATGTTAACACTGCAAAGGATGCCATCGATTGCTAGTCTGTTTTCTATAGCTGTGTTTGCTGCTGCCTTTGGTTTGTAACTTATCATAAGCGGGCCGCTTTTGGTTCTGTTACAGGAGTCAGTGCTGTTGAGCCAGGCTATATTGGCAATCTGGTGGTCATTAAGCTCGTTGTCAGAGTTTCCTCTTTCAAGGTCATTCATGGCCTTTCCCAGGTCATCAGACTCAGACCAGAAAGTTATGGGGACATTGTGTGCCACCACTGCATATGAGCATTTTGGCGTCGTGGCTGCTGGGTCAATGTTTCTGACCCATTTGTCCGAGTGGGCTCTGGCTCTGTTGGCATCTTCTGCAGATTTGAAGGTAAGCATAAAATTGCCATTGACCAACTTGGTGATGCCCTGGAGGGGCTGGGTCATCGGTAGGGCATTGTTTGGGCTGCTCTCAAAATAGTTAGTGATGATTTCACTACAATACCTTGTGACAATAGCTGGCTCCCATTTGAGGATGGGGGCATCTTTTGCAACATTTTTCATCGAGATGAATATTTGCTTCTGTTGCAGCTCTACAACCATTTTCTGTTTATGGATGTTGCCCTGGGCTGGTGTGATTCCCAGGCCTCGTTTGGCAGCAGTAGCGTAGGTGACTCCAGCCGGGGCTACAGAGGGCTGGCCATGAGCAATGGTGACCGCATCCTTGATATCAGTCATGGCCTTTTGTAAGTTGGTGTTGGTTGCTACCCTTCTGTCACCATATAAGTGTGAAGCCTCCCTTAGCAGCTTAGCAATGGCAACCAGCTGCGTAGCGTCCTCTTTGCCTAAGTTCCACGAGGTGCCTCGCTTGAAATCCCCAAATGTTTCGAGGGCTGTGGCTAAGGCAGAAATATCAGTTTTATTACCTTCATTGATCCCTCTTGTGTTTAGGACCGCCACTGGGTCACCTGGATCGATTAAAGGGGTGGGTGACCTGATTGTTCTGCTGTTTGGGATTAGCATATGGCTCCTGGTCATGCACAAGCACGACAGTGAAGAGGAGTGTGCGGTGTGTTAGATAGTCTAATCCCACATACTATTCATATCTCTAATTAATGTCTTCCAAACAAGACATTATACATACAGAGCTCTAATGAGTAGTATTGGCAATCTGATAACTTACTAGGGCTCTGAACTCAACTTGTATAGACCCACATGTCATCACTCAAGGAGTCAACCTGAAAAGTTACCCATGTGGACTAGATGGTGTAGTGGTTAACACCATAGCTATATATACTATAGCCCTGGGTTCAAACCCCAGTGTGGTTGTTCTTTTCACCTCAACATGGTGATGCTGTCCGAGAGTTGCACGGAACCTTGGGGAGTGAAGACGGGTGTGCTACAGTTGCCTGTAGGTGCTCAATCGAACTGTCTATCCGAGTTTCTGACAATATTTGCATTTGTATCAGGAAGGGGAAGATTGACATTATGCAACTACTAAGCAGTGAGAGGGTAAAGATTGAAAGGGTAAAGATGGCGGCTAGGTACTATGGCAGTTGTGCAGTAGTTTTTCTTGAGACTTTACTTGTGGAAGCGTTTGGGATTATCTCACATCTACCTGCTGATTTTTATTAAGGGAAAGAAGAACCAAGAAAGCAGAGTTTGTTATATCTAGTGAGTTTGTCATCTAGATATAACGCAACAAGAACAACCAAGAATCCGTTTAAGTATTTACATTAGCTCTCCATCAGTTAGTACTTCAATTTCAATCAACTGAGTGTAGTGGTTCGTTCGCGATGATCTGCTTGAAGATCTCGAGTGCCGTTTGTGGCTGGAACGCAGGCTGGAGAGATGGTCCTTAGTAAGAGACATTCACACTACCGTTAATATTCGAGTGTGTACAAACCACTTCATGACCCGACTGGTAGACTCGGCTGTAAAGTCGGTTGTTAAGTTTAAATCATTCCACAAAAAATATAGGAGATGGGAAGAACATACGCGAAGGTGAAGTTATCTACGTTTTGCACCGCCGCAACAGGTGTGCCACCGATAGTGATATTTGTGAACGGTGTGTTGTGCAACGTATCATTACCATACCAATCCATCACGAGTACGACTGCGTGACCACCGAGCCAATTGCAGCTGGGGGAAGATTGTGTTCAATATGGGTGCTCTATGTCACTTATAACAAGACAAACTTGATGTCAGCATCACCGGCCTGTTTGATCATAGACGTGAATTCCAAGAGCAGAATGTAGGCAAGGATACCACTCACCCAAATGAGGACCTTGAGGCCCGAGTTCACGAGTTGAGAAAGTTGCGGCAGCCAGGTCCTTGCATCCTGAAATTTCCGGTGTCGACAATTCTATGAATCATCCTGTATGCTATCATGGTACTTACGTCACCAGTTTTGACAAACAACTCGGATGGCGGGAGAGGACATTCGCCGTAGACACTTGTCGCGCCGATCTTCGCCTTGACATCTGGTAAAGCGAGGTAGTTGAGGTAAAACTTAGGTGGGAAGAGTGCAGATGAATTCTGCCGGAGATCGTATTCATCGCGGTCACCTAGGATGGGAGTAAAGGTCTGGTCCATCTGAAGTAAAGAGGCTATAGTAAGCAGAATCTGCTGAGCTTGAAGAGACGCACGCAATCTTTGTCAGCCTTAATACAGATGGCATTTGAAGCGTCACCGGTGCCTGCAGCATAGCATGCTTGCTCTAGGGCGAGACACCCATGGGGAGATAGCCATGTTTCGTTCAGCTTCTTGATGACGCTTGAATTGACTAACGGGCCGTAGCCTGGTGCGTCAGCTGCAAAATCAATGTAGGACTAAATTGTGATCAGACCTCCAGACATTAGTCAAGGAAATAAGGTACATACCCTAAATTGGAGCAAGGGGTCGAACCAGCCGCTGTAGGACAATGGTCAGAATACTCAACAAGAAAACGACAGAGGCGTAACAAACTTGTTGATCATGAGGGCACTGACAACGATCTTTTCCGCCTCAAGTTGACCAGCATCGATCTTGGCGTTTTGCTCATCAAAGAAAGTAACAAATGCAGGTCCGTAGTGACCTCCATAACCTATCCATTGTGTTGGTTATCATGTGGCCACAGACAATGGGTCATACATACTTTCTGTTGCAAATATAAACCTAAGCACATATTAGCAATTCTTTGACTACGAGTTGATCTGAAATTTACAGACTCTCGGCTGCGATACTGGGAGAACCTTGAATTTTCGAATAGCAATTGAAAAGCTTTCCACACAGGGAAAGCAGCAGCTTCCGTGCTGTTAATTGTGTCTATCCCATACGAGAAGCCGGTCCCCACGGGCTGGTCAATGTAAATCACTGGAAAAAATCAATCGCAAGGTATGTCATGTTAGTTGAAGACTCGTACTGTTGCTGACATTGTTCCAGCTGATGAGGAGTCAAACATTTTTCCTTGAATGAGGATAATGAATATACACACCTAAATGGGTTCAGAACCGTAGTCTTGCCATCTGGATTGACATTGCAGGGGCCATTCTCTATGTAATGGGGCTTCAATAATCCTTAACATCGCTTGGACCATGGGTGTCCTTACCTTGGAAGAGACCGATCATGGATGAACAGCCTGGGCCGCCATTCAACCTAGATACAATTGCATTCAGAGTAACGATGGAGCTGGTGATTGAAATGCGACAAACCATAACGTGAAAGGTGCAGTTTCGGGATTTTCCCGTGCAGCAAAGAACCAAAACCACTACAAGACCTTCAATACAGCCTGACACCTTTCATCTTTGTTCAAGCTCACCAAAGATTGATTTGGGGCAATATCGATATACCCTGAGGCAGTATGGACACCAGGCGTCGTCTCACAGACACCAGAATCTTCTACATAGCGAAGGGAAGCATTGAATCTGCTGGAATGGAACTCGGTATGCGTGAAAGGAGTTTGGGGGATGTCAGCGACCACTACAGCGAAGCACCCTAGAACGCTGAGGGCCGCTACACAGAGAACAGCTGCGAGAGACCCGAAACGCATCGAGAGCAGGACGAAGATGAGAACAAGTCAAGTTTAGTATACTAGACCATTTTGAATACTGCAAGCGATGTATGGAGAAGTTGACCAAGCGCCCGAACCTTCGCCAGTTGTCCGAGTAGACGCCACTCAAGCTTGAGACAACCAACACAATACTGTTACTGCTGCTGGTGAGATGGTTGTAGCCTTTTCGGGTACGCAAGCGCGAAGTCTGAAATTTACAAAATACTTCCGAAATAGAAAATTTGTTGTCGTGCATCAATACATCAGTGTAAAGGTGACAAGATTACATAAACAGAGGTTCGCTGCCATTTGAACATTGGTTGCTCTAACACACATTTATTCTTCACGAGAAAAAAGCTGGGACACTGGAGAAAAACATTTTCTTGAACGCTAACTTTGTGGCTTTTACAACTTTATGTAAGAGACATCCCCTCTTGAGCTCCGGAGATTATAGCTCCGCTCCGCTGATCTTCAGAATTTTCATGTGCAGTGTGTCCAAGACGGATAAGCATTCAGTCTCAGTTGAAA
>QLPI01000055.1:17090-31596 GCA_003314275.1 Chroogomphus rutilus
AGGATCAGATAACAAGACCGTTCAATATCCAGATCTAGCCAAAGTGTTACAGACCCGTTTGGTCCGCACTTACGAAATATTGCAGCAAAACGAATATGACAACGTTTCAGAGGTCAACTTGAACGTCCTACAGTTTATCACGGCAAATGAATCCCTATATTTGGTTGAAAGGATTCAGAGTTTGCTAGATCCTGATGACTCTGGCTCCGAACCACCATCTCTACTTCTCGGCACCCGCGACCTATCTTATGTCCGCATGCTGTTATCTATCGTGTTCAATTGGGGTGTAGTTCCGTTGATCACCGAACTTGATATCACTCGACCCAGTCGTGGCCCACCAGAAACCGGTGAACCTCATATATTAGACTTGGCAGAAAGGCAACTTAATTTCAACGACCTACCTGAATTCACCCTGCGCTTGTTGAACTTATTGTTCGGCCCAAATAAAATTCGCCAGACTTTCATCACAAATTCTATTGTCATTCAACATGCTGTCGATTTGTTGACCCCATGCCTTGTCATCGGATGGGCTCCAAACCCTGTTTCTGATTCCTTCGCTCGTCACGCCAGAGACGTGAAAACATTAGCAATGCGTTTTATTGACATGTATGTCCCGCTGTTTCATTCACTTTCACCGCAGTAATATAAGGGTTAGATTACCCCCTCACGAAGCTATATCTGCTCTGGGAACGATCCTTTCTTCTATAACTAAAAAATTTCGGGGTTTCTCTTATGTCTCTAGAGCTTGTGGCTATCTCCTCAGCAGCCAATTGAAGCGTCCAGATGGTGTACGAGGAGTCTGTATCGCTGTGTTTGGTGAGGACCTAGAGGACGAAGATCTAGCGCCCCTTGATAAATTGGAGCATATTTCCAAAGTGATCAGCACTGTACCTGCCTCTACCAATCCAATTGCACGTATCTCTAGCAGTTCATCAGATGTTCGGTTGCTGATACACCGAGAACAGGATTATTACGAGTCTATAATTCCCCGGGTTCTGACACTTCTTATTCCATCGTCTGCGCAACAGAGTCCATCCTCCCATAAAAGAGCGGCCGCATTTACGCTCTCACGTATGCTTTCGGCGAGTTTCAAACACCATGCCATCACTTCTGGAATCATTCTTTCATTACTCCATACGCCTCTCATCTCCTTAACTACCGAAGGGACACTCAATATGAAGCTCGGTTTGCAGCTAACTGCCTTAGAAACCCTACAAACTTTGCAGACATTTCTACTTCATGCTGACCCTTCCCCGACAGAGCTATCCACCCTCCTTTCTCCGATCGTACCAGAGATATACACTTTGGTCATACTCAACGGCTCAAACAAGACTGCTGATCCATATATTCAAGAGTCTCTTAATGCTCTATTGAACACATGGGGTAGGATTGTCAGCTCATCTGATGCAATTGATGGTCTTTGGAAGATTGCGACGGGCTCTGGCGGCACCTGGGAACTAGGATCGGGTGACTTTATACGATCAAACAGGTACCTATTCTTTCAACTGCTTGCAATTTCGACTAAATTACGATAAAGCCTTGTACCCCCTCCGTCGATATCTCTACTTGCTGCTGTTGAAATCGAAGCAAGTTCCAGTGACGATGTCGATATTAATGCCAATCCATTTAATTTGCGGCCAGACCCTTCAAAATTTGTGGCTTTTTTGAAAACTTTGGACAGAAAGGATGTCTCCTCGGAAATATTTCTGAGACTTCTGAATCACTATGGGGAACTCAATGACAGCGATGAACAGCCAATGCGGTCAGTTCCTTCACGCTGATATGGCAGCAAATATTTACATATGACAGATCATTGTTGTACCTGCAGCTGATCGTTCAGATGCAGGTACAACTCTCTACAACTGTGCTTTCGAGACCAGAACATGTCCTGTCATTCATTAAACATGCCCTGTGCTCGAATCAACTTCCATCGACTGATCCTCTAGTCAAAGCTTCTCTGAAGACAGGACTCAGCCTTAAGGATCTGCGCATAGTGGAGGATAATGCTGCCGAGAGTAACGATAGTGACGATGAAGAAACTAACGACTCAGGAGGCGGAAAAGACGAGATACTAGTGACATCAATTACGCTCTTACTGTCTATTCTGGAGGGTATGCACATTTCTCCCAAGGCCCTTCGTCTTGATAGCTCACCAGTAGCTTCAGCAAACGATGATCTTTCACCCCACAATACACCAGACCTAATTGACATCATTGCATCCCTCGATCATTTGACTTCGCATTCATCACCAGCTATAAGTCAGCTCGCTCGAGAGGCCCGTCTGGTTTTCACGGCTCGAACAGCTCTAACGTCCGCCGCTGCGTCATCTCATGTATCAGGATCAACCACCGCTATCGAATCGCCACATGCAACGTATCAGAAAGCTCTGAAGCATCTCCAGGACCCCGTACTCCCAATTCGCGCGCACGGCTTGCAGCTTCTGCGTGAGCTTGTTTCTCGCCCATCGGTAGCCCATTCCGCAGCTTTCGGTGCACACCCAGATGACTCGTGGCTCGATCCAGCGCTTTTGCCCGGCATTCTTTCCATATTTTTGCTATCTATCCAGGATGACGAATCATATATATATCTCAATGCTGTACAGGGTCTTGCTGCTATGGTAGACGGTTATGGCAAGGAAGTTTTGCGCGGCATTGTTGAAGTTTATTTGAGGGGGACGGGGGTTGGAGGTTCAGGATTCGTTAGTGGTGGCGAGTCCATGTCAAAACAGGAATTGGATGTGCGGATCAGGGTTGGAGAGGCGTTGAACGCCGTGGTGAAGCGATGTGGAGGAGCGTTAGGTTACTATGGCACGTACCCACATCTCTGTATGCTTGAACTACTATAATTCTGATTATTCTCGCATTTCTAGTGGAAATATTGATTCCGCCCCTTCTGGCCATTCTTCGGTCCTCGCACTTGCCTACAACACTCAGAACATCCGCGCTGTCGATTCTCGCGCAATGTGTAGCCACCAACCCATTAGCATTGAATGCATACGCTGTCAGCTTGGCGGATTCCTGTCTTGACCTGATCCAACTCGAGACAGTTACTGCTCAAAATACTCCCAAGAGGTCCAAAGGAGATCGGTCGACCTCTTCAAATCAGAGTAATGCAGCCGACGATGGAAACGTTGATGTGGGCCAAATAGGTCTACAGCAGCGTACGCGTAATGCAGATATAATGGATTCAAATCCTACGACGACGGATGTAAAGGCCGCACCTCTTCGTCGTACGGCTCTACATTTCCTTTCGCAGCTTCTGCGTTCACACATTGCAAACTTGTATGATTCTCGATCAACTTCAGCCCCCGTAACAAACGTTACATTGAACATCAGAGGGTCCCAAATAGGAGGGATGCCAATACGGGATGAGACGCTTCCTGCATGGTTGCTTACACGAGCGAGAATTTTATTTGGGTATGTGGCTACCACAGACGTGGATGGTGTGGCCAGAGTGATGGCCAGGGAGGGATTGGAGTTGGCGGAGCAGTACAGAGAAGCTTCCCTTGGCTTTTAAACACTCTAGCACCCCATCTAAGGAATAATGATCTGCTATGTTGGTTCAGTGACCTAAACAAGGTGGAGCGAGTGATATCACCCACAACCGAATTAGAACACGTTACTGATGTTAACCTGTCCATAGTAATCCAGTGAATTGCACTCGCGGCTTTTCGAATGCGATTCATAACAGCAAGTCCTTCATGGGTTTCATCAATTCCTTCTACAATAATTAAATCTACACCACGCTCTTCTAATGTCAGCAACCCGTCAAACAGTCGCTGAGCTGCGAATGAAGGATCTCCAATGGGACCAAGAGGGAACGTGTTCCACTGTATCTCGGCTTCTGCATAAGCATGAAGACGAATAGGAAGGCAAGAGAGGGGAGAGTCTGATGGAGCAAGAAATCCAATTCTGATGGGTGCACTGCATGAGAATGGTGAGATCACAGTAGACAACACGTCCGACAACGCGCCAGGCTCTTCGCCATTCGTTGGGGGAGTTGTCATGAGTAAAATAACAGGAACAGAAGGGGAATAGTGGCGATACTTCATGCCTGGAGTTGTCGGCGCTTGCTCGATTGTCTCGTCCTGATAATCCCGTTTGTGTACGAAAACGCGTGAGGAGAGGTGTTGTGCAGCTAAGACTTTCTTCAGGGCTTCAACAGTGACACCCCCCGGTCTCAAAACGCGCAGGTTTCCATCCGATGCTAACCCGTCAACAACTGTGCTCTCTACGCCCACTTGGCAGGGTCCGCCGTTAAGGATGACGCGCACCTTGCCGGAAAGATCGCGAAAGACATGCTCCGCCTTTGTTGGACTGGGCGTACCAGAAGTGTTAGCACTTGGGGCTGCCAGCGGAGTATCGGCCAGAGCAATCAACGCCCGAGCGACAGGGTGTGAAGGCATACGGATAGCGACGGTATGATGGGACGCTGTGACTATAGAAGGTATTTGCGGTGAGGTTGGGAAAAGTAGTGTAAGAGGACCTGGCCAAAATGCATCAATTAATGCGGTGTACGTTGGTGGCATGGAAAAGGATGGTGGAAGAAGGGAATGGAGCATTTCTATCGATGACACATGTACGATTAGCGGATTGTCCGGTGGTCTACCTTTGATACTGAAGATGAGAGACACTGCTGAGGAACATAGTGCTGGCGCAGCGAGTCCGTACACCGTTTCAGTCGGAAAGACAATTGGCCTTTTGAGAGAAACAAGATCATGTAATGCCTCTTGTAGAGAGGCAAGCGTGTCTGACGAGGACACGAGTGGCTGCGATGAAGCTGTGAAGGAGATTGACCCAGGTTCACAAGTTAAGACTTTCGTTACCATACTCCTGAAAGCAGTCATTGGAGCTGAATATTTTTACTTATCAGCGCCCACATGCAACCATTGGCTCTGAAGATCTATTTATGAACGCGAAATATTAAGAGAGGACAACGGTGAATTAATTAAGCCAGTCGTGATGGGCCTGCAATGGCGTTAGATGTTCGAGGCCATACATGATCAACATCTATTCCACCCATCCCGAGAGAGCTCTCCGTGTGATCTATAAGGTCACCATCTTGATAATCCAGGTGCGGAAAAAGAACATGGATCAAATCGTCCGCCCTCTCAACAAAGTCACCTTTCTGCTCTACATTCTTGGATGGTGAATCAACGTGAGATGGCCGGGCACCCATGGCGAATTCTGAAATGTCAAGCGTGTCTGCAGAATGATCCTGGACGTAGAGGGAGAATCCTCTCTTTGCCCTCATATGCAGAATGTTCTCTTCTACTGTATCTAAAGACTTGAGGTCAGCTCTGTGGTTTTGAACAAAAGCCAAAAAAAAAACATACCTTCAATATAATAGCAAAATACTTCTGTGGTTGCACACTGACCCATCCTGTCAACTCGTGAGATAGCTTGCACCTCAAACGAGTGGTTGACGGTTGGCTCTGAATAACAGATCAATTATACGGTTATTCGAGACAGTATTTATTGACCTATCAGCCAGACACGTTTAGCACATGTAAGATTGAGGCCTGCATTTTGATGCTCCCTACGGCGTGAGTTAATGATATGTAGAGGATGAGTGATGAGTGTACATCACCCATGCAGCAAAAATACTAATATGCTAGGATCTGTCTTAAACCTTTGTGCTGCATTTTGCTTTCCCTTTTGATCGACTTTTATACACCCTATTCCATTGAAAATAAGGGCGTGTTCAATAATCGTCAGTGAGTCGCTCCATGCCGAAAAAACCACTGATTTCGAGCCAGGGTCATGGTATTGCAAGTAAGCAAGGTGTCGAATAAGGTGTGTTATCTTGGATCCATAAGATCCACGTGCTTCGAACGTCTGAATTTCATTCAGCATCTCTTGGGGGGGAGAGTTAAACTGGATCGAGCGATTTGCAGCCATAGCACGATAAATGGCTGTCGTCGATAAGCGTTCGGCTTCGGCATCGTCTATGTTGAGGCTGATATGCTGAAGACCGCTGACCTGTATCTTTGATCGACAAACTGGACAGCTATCTGCGTGCCTGGTTTTCAACCATTCTGTGAGGCATTGCTGCAAATATCAAAATTATTAGCCATGACCACGGGAGTCACAATACAGAATAGCTCATTATGAACCTCGCAGAAAATGTGGGCACTGAAACCAGGTGAGGATCCATGCTTGGTCTAAAAGCACAGAGCGCTCACCATGGAGTAATCATTCCAACTTGAATGAAATTTCGACATAGTATACAGTCCCGTGCTATAAGAAGAGGTGTTAGAAGCTATATCAAGATGATGGATGTGATGCTTACCTTCTTCCAATTTCCCATCTGCTTGGTCCTTGGCAAGGCTCTGGAGATGTCTCAACTGTGCGCGTTTACGGTTAATAGCTGTAGTCAGGTTGTCCTCCTCGGTCTGAGTAGACTTGATAGCGACCTCAACGTCTCCATTCCATTCGACCTCGATGACCGAATCGGAGAGCTCCTGCAACTGCTTAAAATATTGGATGCGGTCATTAAAAACTTTGCGAAAAGTTGCCAATTCGAGCTCAAGCTTTTCCATCGCACTCCCTGCATGTTATTGTCAACTAGACGTGACTCTTGTCTCTGAATAGTAACCAACCTTGATCTGTAATAATGTTTCGGAGACGCTTGCTCTCTTGTCTGGCGATCTGGATTTCTTCCGAACAATCGTCCGCCCTGTTGCCGAGCTCACTGAGTAAAAGCATGATTCTCTAAAAGATTTTCAATCATCTTCTCTTTTATCCATCTTGATACTTTACCTTTAAGGCCAGGGATCCATGCTCTTGTCGAAGAATATGGAGTGACTCTGCTAATCGTTGGTACAACGCCACATCTTCCGAGCCTTTGTTCAGCATCTCGTCGTCATTGTCAGATCCCAGAGCACCCGTGACCTTGCTAGCTGCGAAGGTCTGTCGTGATTTTGTTTCTTTTGCTTCATGGGTCGCAAGAACCGTTCGTTCGGCTTTGAAAAATTAAACTGTTAAATATGAAAGAAGTAACAAAGCAAAGTACCATTCAACCCCTCTTTCCTATCAGCAATCAGGGCAGCGTATGCCTTGATTTACATGGTGTTAGTCAGGAAGAGAAAGAAAGAAGATATAGATCTTAATCGTTGGTGCTACCTTGAGATATGCCTCAACTTCCCCCTGTGTATCCAGAGCCCTCGTATATTCCTCTCCGTCAGCTTCCTCCTGTGATGGAGATAACTTTTGAATAAGCAAAGTAAAAATGCGAGCACGCCATTCCCAAAGAAGATCTGCTTGCTCATTCAAGAGACCTATAATGTCACTTCCCACTTCCATGAGATGTGTTGACCTGATGCCTCCTTCGGGACAAGACTTGAGCTTGAGATCTTTCTTTCGGACCCTTAATGAGCCTGTAAATGCGGACAACAATTGATTCATGGATTTTGTGGCGATTTCGTCACTAGTCCTGAGAATTGCTTTCCGAATGGCTTCTGCAGTGGCATATGAAGCATCTTCGGCGTGACTATGTGACGGACCTAAGACATGATAGACGTCCCCAAGAAGGAATGCGACTGAGGAAATCTTAGTAAATGATCAAGCAATGATGGCACATAAGGAGACAAATACCCTTATGCTGCAGTACGTACGCATCCCGAAGACGACCTTGTAATTGTCGTTTTTGAGATCGATATTCCTCCCCAACCCACGTATCGGGCAATTCGCTGTCCGCTGAGTCTTCATCTATTGATGGTTCAACAGTTTCTTTTTGTTTTTCTTTGCCCTTCGAGGCGGGGCTAGCCTGCCTCCGCTCCCGTCGCCGTGCCGCCGTTATCGTTTTGAGGTGCTTCTCTCGTCCCTCATGTGCCGTAATTGCTGCCTTTATGTCCTCCGCTAATTGATCGGTTTCGGTTTGAATGCTGAGGAGCAAATCCCGTGATTTCTGATATCGATTCAAATCTGCGTCCACTTTTTGCATGAGCTGCGCTCGCCGCAAGCGCTGTTGAATTTTGCTTCGGCGGTCGATGTTTAGTGACTGCCAATTTTTGTTTTGTAAATCCTGAGGACATAAGTGTGAGAGCGAAGCCTAATATGACTGTTTATTACCTCAAGAACTTCCTGCATGGTCTTGATAGTAGTAACGCCGTTGGATTTTAAGGCCCTATTGCGGCTTTGCAAGTGGCCCACTTGTGGATGAGTACAGATTTGGCGAAGTCTCCGTAACCAACTTCGTAGTGCACTGATATCAATTTCCCAACCTTCTGATGACGTCACGCCGCGTGCATCGACACCAAGGTCATCGAGCGCATCATGTAAAGTTTGATCATAAATCTGACAGAATATTGAGCGATTAGGAAAAATCGATTCCCTGAAGACCTACATGTTTTTCAACCTTACCCAGCTCTATTCCAATGGCAAAGCGTCTTTGCGGAGGAATGGTAAGTTCATTCTTGACACTCGACTTCAAGGTTCTAATAGCGTATTTTGTGAAGAGCTCTACGAAGGAATCTCGGAATTCGGGCGTTAAAAGACGATCCCAAGTTCTGTTAGATGCAATGGCGTCGTTGACTCCTAAGAACCTGCACAAGTCATCAGCATGCCGCTAAAGACCTTATATCTTTTAAGAAAATAAGTACAAACTTGAGAACGTGGGCGAGGTGGGAGACTTTCGATCTAGCAGGTGTGCCAGAAACAGCTATTGAAACTTTTCGAGGTATGAGCGACACCATTTCACTGAATCGAACAAGTATGAATTGCCACAACCACCCGAATGCGAATAAAATATATCTTACGCTGTTTTACCTCCACCTACGAGCTGTACTTCGTCCATGAAAACTCGAGCCCACTCAACTCGTACAAGAGGACTCCTGGGTCTCTCAACGTGAGAGTAGGATGCCGCTTGTCGTTTGGGCCTTATAATGGGTGCCTTCGCAACACTTAATTCCTCTTGTAATGTCTTATACGTGGTGATAACAATGTCAAAATGATGCAGGAAATCACACCTATGAACAGGATCAGCACAACTCTGCCACATGAAAAAAAAGGTAATCACCAGATGAAGTGGGAGTCTAGGGATTCTTTCTCCTGGCCTTTGTGCGGCTTAGGAAGTTTGACATTCTTGTATCCGTTATAACATAATACCTTTAAGGAAGGAGCGTGCCTTGAAACCTCATCGAACCACTGTTGCGATAGTGTGGCAGGTGTCACAATGAGGTTAGTCTAAAGCCATGTGACAATCATGTATAGCAAATCATCAACAGCCCGCGTTAATTCGATTAGGCAAATCAAACGTTACTTTGATCGTGCTGACTTGTAGCCCGGTCTTCGCGTCCCAGCGAGTGACGGAGGGGCATCTGTCCGTAGCTGGACTGAGAAGAATGAGAGCCAAACATTCGAGTGTCTTCCCTAAAGAGATTAGGGAGTTTACTATTAACATGTCTCGAATCGAGTAATTACATACCTAGACCCATCTCCTCGCAGAGCATAGCGCCTGCAGCATCATTACTAACTGGCTTATCTTCCTTGAGAGCGCCAGTGAGAGGATTGTAGTACCACCAATGTACACCCTCAGCAGACACCGCTGACGACGTCTCCTTCCCTTTAACAGCACCCATAGGCTTTTTCACTCTGCGCCAGAACAAGGGAAGATCTTCAAGAGATTCAGTTTTATCGATGATACGGCCAGTTGAATCTATTGTCTTGCATTCACGTTCAAGTAGCCATTTTACGCTATACATAACGTAGGTGTATTATAAATAGAGCAAACAAATCACAAGACCAACCGAATTCTTACCTACGCCTTTGAAAGGGCAACAAAACCGCACGGAGGCCTTTTGGTTGAAGGGCGTCATATATAACCTGAGAAGAGACTGGTGGTGCAGCCTTAAGAATGGAATAGAAATAACGAATAAATGCTTCCTCTCCAATTTCTCGAGCACTGAAATTCTCCTGTATGCGAGGACAGATGATATGAGACAAGAAACAACGCCTCTTCTCTTCGATGGAGGTACTGGAAGCGGCATTAATTGTTTGTGGTAGAAATATATTGGGAACAGCGAGAAAAACAGCTACGTTGATACTGATATTAATCGGAAGGTCTGGACTTGAGATACCGGGGGTGTAAACTAATGTTGCGGACGAGGACAAGAAAACGTGACCACTGTGCTGTAGTAAGCAACAGGTAGATAACACATCGCCACTTCCTGATCCATCTGAGAATGGAATAACAGGTAACTTGAGCAGAGGATTTTTGGGGTAGTGTCTGCTGTCCGCAGGGTGCGACTTGTGAAAGAGGTGTGATGTCCCGCAATGGTCCCCAATCGTGACTTCACCAATGTCAAATGTGTAAGGTACATTTGTACCGGCGCTCTTGACGGCGAGTATGTGAATTAACGATGCCTCCTCTTCCAACCAGCCAACCTCCCCCGCCAGCTGGTCATCCACATATTGTTCATTAGAGATCGATGCATCTTCACAACAACAATTATATCCTAGCTCAAAAGTATGTGAGTAAACTTGTATGGTCATCACTTCTGTATTAGCTTCAGGAGTGGCTTTGGCCGCGCAGGGGGCATCTAACATCGTCTTGGCGCGTTTTCTTGGATTTGTCGCGCTTGGTGCTGTACGTTTCTTGCCATTATTGATTGTTCTCCGTTCATCTTCTTCAGGCTGGTCTAGGATATGTCCGTGCTGGAGAATTTCTAAGAGTTGCGTTACATTCAGGTTTTGGCGGACAAATTGCCGAGTTTGGTGAGCGAAGGAGTTGTGATCATTGGATCGTACACGAACGGAACATACAGCCTGCGTGGTGATGGCACGATTGATTTCAGACATGGGGTCTTCAAGTTGAGGAGAAGGCGAACCCCTGCGATACGTCTACAGTGTCGGATTCTCAAAACCGGCCGCCACTCCCACGGTCCGATTTCCTCAATAAAGAAATGTATCATCTGCATACTTGAATGCTATCTGGACAAATGTCTCCACTGCCACAATTATGAAATCAATTCAACCACCACATTGGATTCTGATTCAACCACTTGTGAACCAGCTCCCAGAAGGACCCTCAACATTGCTAATGCTAACTATTTCAATTCCTCACCTGGTACCCTCAGAGCCATCACCTGTTAGGGCAACTCATGCTGGCACTGCAGGTGTGCTTGCTGGTAGCTAAAGCAGCAGGACACCACCCAGCCCTGTTCTTCTCCCTAGGCCTGACAAAGGGCCCCAGGCCCTATGCCTACCCACAAGCCTCTACAGGCACTGGTAAGGAAGTCCAAAAGTAAGTCTATATAGAAATTAGGAAACTAGATACAGCAGATTGTATACCTGGTAAGGGGGTCCAAAAGAGAATAAGGTGAGGACCCTGTAAGAACTTTGCACAGCAAAACATATTACTCAGTGAATGGTAGATTAACTCTATATAATATAAGTATCTAAACTGGTTACTACATAGTGATGAGTGACAAGTCAACCAGTTTAATAAAAATGTAACTCACCTTAGTGAATGGTAGATTCACTGAGGTGTGGCATTGTCTGACTGAGGCCATGTACCATGGTCCATGTATTCTAAGCTTACTACTCCTCTAACACTAACACTCCCTCTTATGTAAGCCAAGTACAATCCAATGGATGTATGAAGGCAAGTGAGTTGCAGGGCTGGGAGGGCATTTGTAAGCATGTCTGCTGGCATGTTAGAGGTAGGACAGCAATGTATGCCTATCAGTCTAATTTTTGCCACCTTAGTATGTGACTTGATGTTATGATATAAAAGAATGACGTAGTCGTAATATAAGAATATCTCCTAAAGACAAAACAATGGCGAGGTTCAGAGTAGGGCAAGGCTTCAACTTGTATGTTGCATCCACCAGATCGCACAGGTCCCTAATTTCGTAAAGGCGAGAATGGAAATCAAGTCTAAGATAAATGGAAGGGGGGTAGTTGAAATCTTAGTCGATTATCTGACTGAAGACTGAACTACAAAATGTACAAGATCTTTATACTACTTTTGAATCTATGAGGAGTTGACTAGATTTCTATAATAGATAAGAAAGTCCAAGGATCGTTGTCAGGCTTCAGGAACTGACAAGCTTTGGGACTGCCAAAAAGATCGGGCGGACAATGGCCAAGTCCTGCAGGCCAAAAGTAGTGGCGTTGGCTTCAATGTACTCGTGCGTTGCGCCCTACTTGCCGTGCGTGCCACCGATTTGCAACAGACGGATACTCGGGAGGATGCTTGATGATGCCGGCCCAAGTCGAGGACTTGTCAAGTACACGTACCGAGAATCCGGTAACTCGACGGTACCGACTAAAATACTCCATTAAGCAACCAAATACGAACCATTCAATGAGTTGTTCTCGGCCAGACACACATATCGGTTACATTCCTCGTCCCCATCCACGCCTACTCCTCACTCCTCGGTCCGTCTCACCTCGGGACCTCCTGCCCTTGTGTTATCCTCGGCTACAGCCTTGTTTTATAAACAGGCATTTCCTATTGTCCTATCCTAGGGCATATCCTATTATTCTGTCCTTTATTGTTTTATCCCCGTCTTACATTTCTTATTCTAATTTTGTTCGTTGTGGACAATAACCACATGCTCTGCATACCTTATTGTTCCACATTCCTTATTTCCACATGTCGCTTTTTAACCTATATAAGTAGGACATGCATGTACATATTTCCTCATTCTGGGTATCGACTAGGCTTAGGCCCTTCTACCTTCTTCTCTTCTGTTAAGTCCTCGACTCGAGCCAGCATCATTAGCATCCCCTCGAGTACCTGTCTGTGGCAAATACAGTGGCACGCACGGCAAGTAGGGCGCAACGCACGAGCACGTTGAAGCCAACGCTACTACTCTTGGCCTGCAGGACTTGGCCATAGTCCGCCCGACCTTCTCGCCAACACCCCTCGGCAGTACCAAAGTCCGTCAGTATCCGACGCTTGACAGGACTTAACAGAGGGGAAGAAGGTAGAAGGGCCTAAGCCTAGTCGATACCTAGAATGAGGAAATATGTACATGAATGCCCTACTTATATAGGTTTCAGAAGCGACATGTGGAATAAGGAATGTGGGACAATAAGGTATGCAAAGCATGTGGGAGTATTGTCCACAATGATCAAAAAATAAAATGGATGAATGTAAACGGAGATAGAACAATGAGAATGGAATAATAGGGATGTCGCCAGAGATGGAACAATAGGTAGTGGCCATCTATAAAACAATGGAGCCACGGCTGAGGATAACACAAGGTGTTAAATCCGCATGTCGGCACTTAGCTAGAGGCTTCAGGAAGGGTTTCCGGAGGTTCCAAATGATTTCCAAAGGGGGGTTCGTACTCTGGAGGTGGAGGGACTAAAGGTCGTGGATTCACGATCGGAATCAGAATGGGGACGGAAAGACAGGAGCGCCGGGGGATCTTAGGACTGTTCACGGTATAGAGTGGTATGAGTGGTTTGAGATCGCAGAGACTTGGCTTCAACTTATGTGTTGCGCCCTCCTCGATCGTCTGTCCCTAATTTCGGAAAGTCGGGAAGTTTACCGGAACTGAATCGGAAACTACGACACAGAATTAAGTCGATATTCGTACTGGCAAATAGTCCAGTCGACTGGTGGCTTATATACATGTATCTAGTCTTTGTACTATCTTTTGCTGAGTAAGACAAGGGGGAAGAGAGTACAAGGGGCAATACAGAATGAAAAACAAGGGAGTGAGGTACACGATGATCCTGCACGTCGTTTATCAAAGGAGCGGAACCTTGGCTTCGGAATCTTTGGAGGTTCGGAAACGTGGAACCTTGGATTGATACATCGGGATTCGGAAACACGGAACCTTGGATTGATACATCGGGATTTAGAAAGCGGTTATTCAGGCTTTGAGCGGTCGGAAAGGTCCCAGAAACGGTGCGGGTGGTTGTGGGGTTTAATGTGAGTTTATTGGTGGCATGGGCCATAACACAAGGATAGAATGACCCAAAGTGAGGCAGGTCGAGGGACAAGGAACGAATGGTGTAGGTTTGATGTTTAGTGGAATGAGGAAGAGTGGACAAAGGATGGGGATGGGAAGGCAGAGGGTGGATGTGCCGAGCCGAGACCGGCGTACCAAGTGACTTGCATCGATTACTTGGTCGGCATTGCCAAATGTCCGGACACTCAGTATGTGTACTTGACAATCATGAAAAGTGAGAACAGAAATACTATGTCCCAATCTTGATCTCCTCCGTGACATTGAGGGGTGACGTGTCACCCCAATTCCCAACAGAGTTACCCTACTGTCAGGCACCGGTACTGCCGACGATGCGTGGGCCGAGCATTATAGTAATAGTGCTGGCTTCATGATGCTGGCGGGAATTGGCCAAGTCCTACAGGCCGGTCGTAGTGGCTTGGCTTCAACGTGCTCATGTATTGCGCCCTACTTTCTGTGCATGCCACTGATTTGGGACAGAAGAGATATCCGGGAGAGTGCCGAGAGTGTTGGCCTAAGTAAAGGACTTTAGACAGGAGAAGGGAGGACAAGAAGGTGTAAACCTAGTTGATTTCCAGA
>QLPI01000056.1:0-25136 GCA_003314275.1 Chroogomphus rutilus
CAATGTAACTGGCCAAAAAAAAATTTAATTATTTTTATTTTGGATATGTCAAAATTTTGGCCACACCCCAAAAAAACCGAAAAATATGAGAAAAAAAGTGTAATCAATAGCTATGATTGAGTAGTGTATGATTCCAGTAAAAGTGTGAAAAAAAGGAAAAAAAAAACTATATACCATATTCATAAACAAATAAATACAAATACAGAACAATCATTACTTGGCCTTGAGATGCTACATAATGCCCGCTGGCTGCCATCCAAAATGCAAATGAAACATTACTGGACTATGAAATCAGAATAAGGATCAGGTTACTGAAGCAGATGAGCATATAGAGCTTCCAACAACACCTACAGATTATGAATCTGACTGTCAAGCATCAGTAATGCTGAAGATTGTTAAGTCTGCATGTCAGGCGCTTAGCTAGTACTTCCAAAAGGGCTATCCGATCAGCGTGGAGGTCCGTAACGGGGCCGAGGACTGAAGACAGAAGTCAGACAGACTATGGACGGAGGCGGAAGTGCCGGGAGCTTAGGGTCGGTGGTGGATTGGTTCAATCCAGTCGCTGTAGTGTTCGAGGTCAAAGGGACTTGGCTTCAACTTATGTGTTGCGCCCTCCTTGATCATCTGTCCCTAATTTTAAAAAGGAGACGGGAGTTTACCGGAAATGAATCGGAAACTAGGTGGTAGACTAAGTTGATATTCGTACTAGCGAACAGTCCAGTCGACTGGAAGACTATATACATGTGACTATCCTTGTACTATCTTTGCCGGTCATAAAACAAGGAGAAAGGGAGTACAAAGGGTTAATATAAAAGAGAAAACAAGGGAGTGAGGTACACGATGGTCCTGCACATCGGTTATCAAAGTATTGAGTCTTCGGTCGGAGACGGACTCAGGGATGGTGTCTCGGTCGTGACGGGAATAGGAGCGGAAACGCGGTTTCTCAGTCGGACTTGTCGGGAACAGGAACTACGGAAAACAATCCTTTGTCCTTTCGGTCGGAAAGGTCTCGGAACAGAGGTGGGTGGTTGTGGGGGTTAGTGTGGGTTGTTGAGAGTATGGGCTATAACAAAGATGCAGGCAGGGAGTGGCCAAGTCCTGCAGGCCAAAAGTAGTGGCTTTGGCTTCAATGTACTCATGTGTTGCACCCTACTGTCCATGCATGTGTCAAGTATACTGTCAAGTCCATGATACCATGCTCTGATTTACTCGGTAGTACCGACCGGCCGACCCTTACCCATAGCATGTGTGGCCTTGGCTCGGTACATTCGGTTCATCATTTGGTTCACTTTCCTCATCTCACCCTCTCTATTCATTGTCATTCATTCATTCCCTGTCCTTCCCCTTGCCTGTTTACCTTCGGGACATTCACTCTTTGTTGCCACTCGGCAGTGGCCCTATTGTTTTATGTTTTGGCCACTCCCATTGTTCTATTCTCACTCACTCTTTTGTCCTCGGCCATACTTTATTGTCCTATTATCATCCACATTCCTTGTTCTATTCTTGATCATTGTGGACAATACCTCCACATGATTCTTCATACCTTATTGTTCTCCATTCCTTGTGCCACTCTGTTCCACATCTCACTTATTAGCCTATATAACTAGCCAATGTATGTAGATGGTTCTTTGTTCTGGAAATCAACTAGGTTTATGCCTTCTTGTCCTCCCTTCTCCTGTCCCAAGTCCTTTACCTGGGCCGACACTCTCAGCACTCTCCCGGGTATCCCTCTGTCCCAAATCGGTGGCATGCATGGGAAGTAGGGTGCAACACACGAGCATGTTGAAGCCATGCCACTATTCCCGGCCTGCAGGACTTGGCCACTCCTTGGCATTCCCAGAGCCTGACATATACGTACCGAGTATCTGGTAATTCGGAAGTGCTGACCAAGTAAATCAGACTATATCCACACCCCCATATCCAAGCCACACGCAAGTCACTTGGTATGCCGGTCTCCACTCAGCACACCTGCCATCCACATTCCTCATCCCCATCCCTCATCTGCTTTATCTCATTCACCAACCATTAATCCTACCCCATCCACTCTTTATTCCTCGACCTGCCTCACTTCGGGACATCTTGTCCTTGTCTTATCCTTGGCTGCAACCATCGTTTTATAGTTGAGCACTCTCTATTGTCCTATCCCTGGCCACATTCCTATTATTCTATCTTTTATTGTTCTATTCCCATTTGCATTCCTTCATTCTAATTTTACTCATTGTGGACAATACCCCCCACATGCTCTGCATACCTTATTGTCCCACATTCCTTATTCCACATGTTGCCTCTTAAACCTATATAAGTAAGACATGCATGTACATACTTCCTCATTCTGGGTATCAACTAGGATTGGGCCCCTTACCTTCTCCTTCCTCTGTTAAGTCCATGACCAGTCATGGGAGTACCAGTCATAGGAATATTATATTTCTTTATTGTAAAAGTAGTGACAATGGTGACACAATGACTCCACCAGCTTCCAAGGCATTCAAATACCTTCTGAACACCTCCACAAGTTTCATGAAGGAATTGCCTTATCAGGAGATTACATAATTAGCTTAGAATTAGTATAAAAGAAGCTAGCTATGTAGCATAAAATAACAATCATTTTCACCCATATTAATCCACAGGATTAAATAAGTGTCAGTAGCACTCTTATAAGTGGACTGAAGTCTGCTTAGGGAACTGGTGGAAGCCACACTTAACAACCGGTCTGAAGACCTGTTGAATAAGGTTCATTCCGAAGAGTGAACCTTAGGTTTTGCTACCGAAGTGGCAGGCTACACCTTTAAAAACTAAAATCAGATAAAAAATAGAAAAGTGGAAATAAACCTAAACCAGTCTAGAACTAATAGTTTAACACTCTTAAACTATTAATTCTATATGTAATGACTGAGACACCTGTTATGGCCCATGCCGCCAATTAACCCACATTAAACACCACAACCACCTGCACCATTTCTGGGACCTTTCCGACTGCTCAAAGCCTGATTAACTGCTTTCTGGATTCTGATGCATTAATCCAAGGTTCCGCATTTCCGAACCTCTGAAGATTCCAAAATCAAGGTTCCACTCCTTTGATAAACGACACACAGGATCATCACATACCTCACTCCCTTGTTCTTCGCTTTATATTGCCCCTTGTACTCTCTTCCCCTCCTTGTCTTTACTTGGAAAAAGATAGTACAAGACTAGATACATGTATATAAGTCACCAGTCGACTGGACTATTCGCCAGTATGAATATCAACTTAATTCTGCGTCATAGTTTCCAATTCAGTTCCGGTAAGCTTTCCAACTTTCCTAAATTAGGGACAGATGATCGAGGAGGGTGCAACACATAAGTTGAAGCCAAGTCCCTGTGACCTCAAACCACTTGTACCACCCTATACTATGAACAGTCCTAAGACCCCCAGCACTTCCTGTCTTTCTGTCCTCATTCCAATTCCGATCCCGAACCCACAACCTTTAGTCCCTCCATCCCCAGAGTACGAACCCTAGGGAAATGCATGGGTCAGGCCAACCCACACGGGTCACCGGGTCGGGTGTCCTTGGGTGTGGGTGCAGGTCAAGCCACGAGCACCCGTGACCCGGGCCCAACCTGGGGCATCAACTCCAACACAAATGTGATGAATGCATACATGCATGCGCCGACACAAACACAGCGCCCTGAATGCACTGTACATGCACGCGATGACACGAATGCAACATACATGATGTACATGCACATGCCGTGACAAATGTGATGTACGCAACGCCCGTTACATGCATGCACTGCCACATACGTGATGTACACAACATATGCACATGCACCATGACTAATGCGATGTACACAATGTATGCACATGTGCCGTGATGAACATGATATACACAACACCCATATGCACATGCATCACCACGTACACGACGTATGCACATGCACCATGATAAATGAGACATACGTGCCACTGCGTATGCACCACCATGTACACAACGTATTGCGTGCAGGTGCGGCATGCACCCAAGACCTGTCAACCTGTGGGAAAAAACCCATGGGTTGATGGGTTTGGGTTTCCCATAGGTCGGGTGCAGGTCACCCACATTTGACCTGTGGGTGACCCGTGCCATTCCCTAACAAACCCCCCCCCCTCAGAACTCATTTGAAACCCTCCAGAAACCCTTCTGGAAGCCTCTAGCTAAGCGCCAACATGCAGATTTAACAACACCTGACAAAACCTGTCAAGGCTACAATACCGAGTCCCGATTTACTCGGCAATACTGACTGACCAACCCTCACACACATCACTCCTCACCATCATGTGGTCTCGGTTCGGAGCATTTGGTATACTATCTGGACCACCCCCTTAATTATTCGGTCGCAGCCCTATTGTTTTATCTTCGGCCATTCTTTCATTGTTCTAGTCTCATCCACTCTCTAATTATCTTATTCTCAGCCATCTTTCATTATTTTATTCTCGCTTACATTTTTTATTCTATTCTTGACTACTGTAGACAATACCACCATATGATCCTTCATACCTTGTTGTTCTCCATTCCTTATGCCACCCTGTTCCACATCTTGCTTCTTAACCTATATAAGTAGCAGATGTATGTAGATAATTCTTCACTCTGAATATCAACTTGGTTTGCACCCCCCTCGTCTGTTGACAGTAAAGCGATCAATCTCAACCATGTTCCAAATCAGACTCCATCAGCGCTCATCTCATATCATCTTCACTGTCACCACATCATACAGCCAACCATTCTATTCAGTACACCAATCTTCAGACTCTCAATTTGTCATCATGTATTCTTCAGAACTTATTCCCATGCAACACTACAACACCCAGGACACATGCATCCAGGCAGAACCATTAACATATCATTATCTTTGCATACCCCCACCAGCACATTTCTCACTCAGAAGACGATCCCATCCAATCTACACTCAGTCATATGTGATAGGAGATGCAGTCTATTTCCCAGAAAGTCAAGAACCATACATATTCCTTGGAATGATGTCTAGGCCAGCATATCATGATAGGAGTAGAGTGGAATACAAGGCAGAGTTTAGGGCACTATCCCATCCTGATTATCCCGTCCACTCCATTTGACTCACTCTTAAATACAAAATGAGAGTGCACGACCATATACCCATTAGTCCTCCTACTCTCAGACCCCTATCCTTGGATTGGATACTGGAGAAATTGTGGAAGATATGTTGCCTGTGACCTGGAAATACTCCAAGATGACTCAGTCCCCTGACTCATCCTAAGGCCCCTCAGGAGTAGTGGACAAGGTTGTAAGACATTTATTGGTGGACTTCCTTATTGTTTCTTTTATATGTTTCCCCTTTTCTTGAAATGACTCAGACCTGTTTCCTATTCTGTTAGTCTTTTCTCATTGTTACTCATCATCCTTACCTTTTTGGTTAGTCTCCCCCTATCATAGCCCCTAGCCCCTATTCACGCAGCCTCAATGCTGTACCATTTCTCCAGAGTTTCTCCATAGTTTCCTCTTTTGTATACTTTGTTCTTGTGCTTTGTCATTCAACTGACATAGCCAACCTCTCACATCGTTTCGCATCATTGCTTGGTTTTTGTATATAAAGGCCTCTGGCTTACCTCTGTAATAACAAGTTCACAAGTTAAAGCCCAAGTCCAGTCTACAAGTCCAAGTCAAGACTAGTCTAGAAATGTCTAGACTATTGTATTCAAGCCCAAAGTCAAAGTCCAAGTATTAGTCAGTGTGACACGTTCACATCTCAGGTCATGTCCCTGTCACATCACACCATATTTCGTTCACATTCTATTTTCGTTCATACATAGCCTTGTCACAGAGTATAATCTAGCTGTGCTGAATGACTGTGCTAGATCCCACCAGAGAAAAGGACCGGTGCACTCAGGCTTTTAGATATTAATTACCTAGAGCAACTAAAAAATAAAATTAGAACAAGGAATGCAAAATGGGAATAGAACAATGAAGGACAGAACAATAGAACGTGTCCGAAGATAGGACAATAGGAGGTGCCAGACTATAAGACAAGGCTTGTAACTGAGGATAGTACAAGGACAGGAAGTCCTGAGGTGGAAAGGGCCAAGGAGTGTGGATGGCGGATGTGCCGAACCGAGACCGGCGCACCAAGTGTTATGCTTGCAGCATGGACACTTGGTTGTGGATATAGGATGGTTGTTTGGTTGGCAATGCCAAATAGATAGGCCTCGGTACGTGTACTTGACAGCTCTCACCTAAGCAGGGGGAATCCAAAGAGGAAAGTCTAAGGATCCCACTGCTGGTGAACCTCTTTTATACCCTTTATGTAAGTGGTCTGTGCACTAGCTTATAAATCAACACATTGGAGTCTGTAGAGCCGACTTCCTGGTACTAAGTCTGAGGCTCAGGCACTTATTCTGGGTTCCAGTCATCATGCTAAGATCATTCCTATCTCCTGCTTGGTGGTCCCTTGGACCTGGGTCTCCTGGCCTTGGAGTTGGGAAGAGTCTAAGATAGGGCCTCGGAGTTGGGGGGGAGTCCAAGATAGGGCCTTGGAGTTGGGGGGGAGTCCGAGATAGGGCCTTGGAGTTGGGGGGAGTCTGAGATAGGGCTTTGGACTTGGATCAGGACTTGGAGGGGGTCATCCTCTGACATCGGTGGTCTTTCAGACTCTGGTCTCTCATCCTCAGAGTTTAGGTGGAGTCTGAGATAGGACCTCGGACTTGTCATCAGGACTCAGAGAGGGTTGTCCCCTGACAGTGGCACGCATGGAACAGCAGGGTGCAACGCACAAGCATATTGAAGCCTAGTCACCCCAAATGGTCTACAGGACTTGACCACCTCTTGCCCCCATCATCGGCAATACTGAACCATAACAAGACCCCCCTTAAATATTCTCTTTGGACAAATGACCCAGATCAGAATCAATAAAGACATTTTGCACAGCTATGTGAGATTTTATTAAATCTTTATTGCAATACTCTTGTGATAACAGATTACATAAATCTCCAGAGTATAATTTCTTAATTGGGTTCTCTATAAAAATAGCCCATGCAGGTGTATTTTGTTGTCCTCCTATATCTTGTTGGAAGAACTTGACTTGCCTTGGTTCACACCAAAGTTTTGTCACAGCTTCTCAGGTTCCAAAACAGAAGAGGAGATGGATGAGGAGGAGGCCTAAGCAGAGACCGAAGCAGGACGTGACTATGAGACCATGAAGTAGTCTCAAATATATTGTTTTATAATTTTTTTTGAGTGAAAAGGATGAAGGAAAATAAAGGACATAAGAAGAGGAAGAAACAAGTAAAATGTGCTGAGACATTTGGCAGATTTGGTCGTGATAAGTTGTCAAGTCCACGTACCGAGACCCATCCGCCGGCAGTGCCGACCGAGCAATCATCCTATATCCACGACCAAGTGCCCGCGTTGCCTGCATAACACTTGGTGCGCCGGTCCCGGCTCGGCACATTCGCCATCCGCACTCCTCAGTTCGATTCACCTCGGGACTCCCCATCCTTGTATTATCCTCGGACGCGACCCCATTGTGTTATATCCGGCCACTCCCTATTGTCCCATTTCGAGTCACGATCCTATTATATTGTCCTTCATTGTTCTATCCCCGCTTTGCATTCCTTGTTCTAATTTTGTTCGTTGTGGACAACAACCACATGCTCTACATACCTTGTTGTCCCACATTCCTTATTCCACATGTCGCTTCTTAACCTATATAAGTAGGACATGGATGTACATACTTCCTCATTCTGGGTATCAACTAGGCTTAGGCCCTTCTACCTTCTTCTCCTCTGTTAAGTCCCCGACTCGGGCCAGCATCTTCAGCATCCCCCTGAGTATCTGTCTGTTGCAAATACAGTGGCACGCACGGCAAGTAGGGCGCAACGCACGAGTACGTTGAAGCCAACGCCACTACTCTTGGCCTGCAGGACTTGGCCATAGTCCACCCGACCTTTCGACAACACCCCTCGGCAGTACCGAAGTCCGTCAGTATCTGACTCCTGACATAAGTGGATAGAGAGGTGTTGGAAATGGGTGTGATTGTAAGGCCAGGAATAGGGTATCAGGAGGTTGATGAAGAGGGAAATTCGGGATGTTTGTAAGCTCATCTGTAGGGGATCTCTTAAAAAACATTGAATAAGGGTAGATAACAAAGCACAAAAACATTAGAAATGACTAAAGTACAAAAAAAGAAGAGCCTCTTAATGTACTATTAATGTTTTTTCAATTAGCAGTTGTTTTGCTAATTAATCAGTCTGGATATGTTCAAATATTCTCTATTAGACTTTTCTCCAATCTTCTAGTGGTTCACAATATTCATTAATCCTTTAATAATCCTTAATACAACTTCTATTGTTCACCACTGAAGGTTTGGCCTGAAATTCAAACTCCGCTTTCCAAAACGTCGGGCTCTAGCCAGATTCAAGTCCAGAGCCAAGTTGCCGGTTTCTCCATAGAAACACACCAAATATTAGCCTGAGACACCCCTGTCTCATACAAATATTATGGTAAGACACTAGGCTGTGCCTACATTGCCTCTTCCCTTAATCACATGCTCAAAACCTGTCTAAATCCCCTTTTTTATTGTTAAATAAGGAGATTACTAGGAACAAGCTAAGTAAAGTCTCAGAAAATGACTCACTATTGGAACTCCTATTTTTGAAATGACTCATACCAGTCATGTGACCTCATTAATGACTCATTATGTTTCAGATGGCATGAGTCACTAGATTCTGATTGGACAAGGATGGTTTTAAGGGTGTAAACTAGAGATCAGGATGCACCCTGAATTCTGAAACAAGGTGCATGTGATTCTTTGACATGACTCACTCCCAGGAACTGTAATCCTATTGGCTTGTACTATAAATAGTTAGGAGATACTTTAGCTTACTAATCGTCCTGTAAATTAGTATAAAAGGAGGCCTTCCTGCCCCCCTTTGAAGCAATAAAATCAATCATCTCCTTTCCACTTGTCAGTGTGATATTGTGAGTACTCTTAGTCAGCTGTTGATAGTCCAGCTCCTAGGTTTACATAATAGCATTAGTACTGTTGATAGTCCAGTATTAGTATTATCCTTCTCATATATTAGTATTGTTGATAGTCCGGTATTAGTATTAGATTCAGCATAAGTAGTTAATAGTCCTGCTTAGTAAAACTGATTCTACAGAGTGAGATTGTTCTGTTGATAGTCCAGTTCAATTGCATCTCTACCTCTGAGGGTTTCTAATCAGTTTCTGATTAAAGACTCTTTTGTCTCTTGAGATTACTTCACTGTAATTTCTGTTTCAGCCTTACCCTCATTTTAGAGTGCATTGACTGGGTTACCCATCCAGTCCACTTACTTCCTCTTTCCTCTAAGTGCATTCCCTTTCATTGGAATATCTCTGGACCCCTTAGTGTCCTGAACCTACAGACTTTGATAGTCTCATTCATTGCTGCTAAAAAATGCATCACTTACTTGTCGTATTAGCTTGCTAGAGTTATTACACAGTTTGTGACCAAAGTACAAATATTAAATTATTTCTGGAGTTGTGCTACAGCAGGGTTTGAAACTCTTCTTTGTCTCGCTTCACTACACACAGTGCTTGACTGAAGTGTTATATCTTTAACACCAAGGTCTTGTCCAGGTTCCAAAACATCGTCATGATGTAGAAGCGGGATGGAGAATATTTAGGGTTGGGACAGAGGGAAAAGAGGGGGTTAAGGTTGGGATGGGAATGGAACAGGGTAAATGTTTGGAAAGTTTTGAGAGAGGGATGTCTTTGGGAGGGGAGATTGCATAGTTCAAAGGGTTTCTAGCTAGTCACCACCCCCCTTTAGGTAGACGTCCCACTGTCTACTAAAAGTGTTGACCTCAAGCCAAGGGAACAGAAAAGAGTGGTAAGAGCATATTAATGTGAATATATGGAACAGATGAAACAAGAATGGATGGGGACTGATGGAAGGACCTTGCCCAAACATGCCAAATGTCTTAATTACTGTGATGGGAGATAATAGTTGGTGGATGGACTAGCTACCGTAGTACAAAGATTTGTAGCTAAAGGATGTGTAACTAATTTTATACGTGATTATATGCTCTTACGCAGACGACGCACAGCGGGTTGATTGTATGTAAGCGCTGGTCCAAGGAGCTGGCGGCGATGTGACCGTAGGTCGTGTGGGTTGATTGTGGGTGATCCACAATAGTGGAATATGTTAATACAGGTGTGAGTGTGATGGATAGTACCTATACAGTTATCCCCGCTGGGTCCGCAGCCTTGAATGACGACGAGTAGTGCTTTGACCCAATGCGGTTTGACGTCACATGAGTGCGTCGAGTAGATATCAAATATAAGTACAGGGGGTTTTCAGTATGAGAGACTAGTAGTATTCGTTGTAACTACTTTGTTTTTATACAAGTAAATCATGTAACTAAAATATGATCCGTAATTAATGGATTTTGTGGAGCATATGCAGGGTTGGCCCACTGTGGGCTTCCCCGATGGAATCTTCATAGAAATATGACACCTGTCAGTGGTGCCATTTGAATAGAATGACTTCCCCTTTGTTCCCTTCCTGTCTGCAACATTTATCGCCTCTCTGGGCTGTGTCTCGTGTCTCATTCTCCTGTTTCTCAGTCATCTGTCCTCAGTGACTGCATATATGCATCCCGGTTCCCTCAGTTCTTGTTCCTTTACATGTGAGTCTCTTCCCCTATGTTCCTTCTATGCCCTCCTATCTGTTTTCCCTTCATCTCCTTCTGTATTCCATACATTTCGGCTCCTCTGGCCCCTGTATCTTTTGGTCATCCAGGCGCTTAGCATCTAAGTCGCTGCTGGTTTGAGTCCCTCGCACAGTAACTACTAGTAAGTCCGTGTTCTGTACTACTTTCCACTGCATGCTCACTAATACATCTTCTGTACACTAGTTTACACTATTCTCCCCAGATTTATACAGAATATATGTTCAGGTGTGTTTTGGTTCTTTTCTCATCCCTCACTCCCTTCTCTCCATTCCTTCCACCGTTCGTCACAACAAAATGGTGCTGCTGACTGAGAGACCCCAGCTAAAAATTTGCCAGCCTTTCTGGTGTACAAAGGCAGTTGCAGTAACTAGGGATATTTGGCAGAACTTCTAGCGATGGAACAGGATCCTGGGTGAGGCTGTTGGAATGGTGGCAAGTGCCCACTTGTTTTGGAACCATAAATGAGGTAACCTGAGACCCGTGACAAAACTTTGGTGTGAAGAAGTCTAATCAAGTTCTCCGACAAGACGAGGGCAAGTGGAAGCCTGTCCGGGTTGATGTCCAAAAAGAATTGTTTAGAGGGGGCCTTGGCAGGTGCCTTTTCAATTACGTGTAGGAATAATAGTTGGTGTACGTGAACTATTATTCTACCCTTGCCTAGGATTATTTCCACGGATGTTCTATAAATCTGATGTAGTTCTTTTACTATGTTTTTGCATACCTTTTATGTTTTAACCGAGAACCCTTTGTCAAGCACTGACCTTCAGATCAACGTACTCAAGAGAGGGAGACACTGACCTTCAGATCAATGTGTCTATGAGAAGGTGGCACTGGCCTTCGGACCAACATACCAGAGTGGCACTGACCTTCGGATCAATGTACCTAAGGGTGCTTGATGCACAAGATAATCCAATGGACTATGGGTGATAGTAAGATAGATTGTTAAGTTACTTTATGCTACAGAACTAGCCTCTATATATACTAATTCTAAGCTGATTATGTAACTCCCCGATAAGGCAAGACCTTCCTGAAATTAGTGGAAGGGTGTGGAAAGGAATGGAAGGTCCTGGAAGCCTGTGGCATTTACGAGTCACCCTGTAGTCAAAAATGAGTGACCCTATAGTCATTAATGAGTCATGTTCCCACGGCTAGTAGTCTCATGACTGGTCAAGTCATGAAATATTAATAGTAAGTAAGCCGAGCTTCTGGGCTGACCTATAGTGTAATAGCTATTACCTGAGCCCAGGAATTTGTTGTACAATTGAGTCTTGAGAGCTTGAGCCAGTAATTTGGTACCATTTTCCATGTATAAGTGTTTGGCACCTGGCTGTGGGTCCTTATGGGTCCAAATAGAAATAAGCGAAATATATGAGTATTTTTGAAGTATTTCCTTAGGCCTTGAAGAGCTTGATAGTATAAGAGTTAATTACTTTGAGTAATTCACTCTTAAATGGCCAGCCAAATTTATTATATTTTTTGGTAGTCAATCAAGACTGATTTGTTGAGTTATTGTCTGAGTGAGAGAGGTTTGGATTCCTTTAAGCTGATCCCTGATCCAATGACCCTTCCTATCTGTTAGAGAATCTCCCAATCCCCAACACCACTGGACCAAGGCCATTGGGATCCACCTCAAAATGTTAGTAGTATGACAGAATGTAGTGCTGCCCAATACCCTGTTAATCAACAGATTATAGCAGGTGAGTGAGTTGTGACCGAATATTGCTAACCAATGGATCTAGTAACATGACAGATGGATGGATGGACTGAAGTTGTCCTGATGGAAATCTAGTGGACATCTCTACATGTTTCAGAGGTAACCAAATCAGTAGTACTAGATCAGAGTAGAAGTAACAGGGATTTTATATATTCCCAGACCAGGTTTTGAATGCTATATAAATGGATCCTGAATTAATCAGGCATACAAAGTGGGTTTACCAAGAGATTCAGCACCTGACTGGATGGTAGAAAAAAGGGGGAAAGCAAAGAAGGATAAAAGCATTGAATAAACCTCACTACTGGCATCTACCGAGTCAACACAACTCTTGGTGTACTTAGAGGTGGATGGATGGTGGGTTAGTTTTGGGGCACCTTGGCTTGTTCCTCAGCCATGGTGTCTGAGATACCAATTCCCTGGGGGGTGCAGTCCAGGATATAGATTTGGTTGTATGACTGAAGGAAACCACCTAAGGTCTGTGTCCATCTTAGGTTTGGTCATTCAGGAGTGCTGAGGTGAGACATTACTGCAGAGTTGGCAGGAAGGGCTGAAAGTATATTAGAATGGGTGGTTCCTGAATCCATGCTGATACTTGGTCAAAATGATGTGATGCAGAGTTGTCTTTCTAGGCAAATGTCCCAAATGACTAGGGAGAGGAGGTTATTTAGAAGATAGTTGTTTTATATCTATCTAATAAATGCTTTGTTGTTTTATCATACTCCACTATAGACAACCCTCCATATGATGTGAAGGTTTTACATTTGACTAAGCACCAACCCAGGGAGGTGGCTACAGGGGATGCACAAGTAGGCGATAGTCATTTGTGAATGACTCTGGTACTGTCAGCATATAGTACCAGCGTGAGTGCAATTCAATATGTATCAAGTCTGATTCCCAGTGTGTCTGGACAATAGTGATATTTCCCTAAAGGATCTAGCCCGATATGGCTTTGGGTCACATGACAGTATCTATGAATATGCAGGGGCCAAGTGACTGCCTGGCAATGATAGTCTCTATAGAAAGTGCAAGTAAAATTGAAATTAAATCATAGTAAACTCAATGTAATGTTCCCATTGGGTCTGGGGACATGAGTGATAGTAACAAAGGTAGTAGCCCGGTATAATGAAATTGTAAGGGCAACCTAAGCAGGCGTTCTACCTCTGGGGCAGCACACTGGCAAAGGGGGATCCAAAGATTTAGTATGGTACCTAATACATGGGGGCTAGCCTACCTGGCGAAGGGGGATCCAAAGAGAAAACTCTAGGGAACCCTTCATCCACTGACTACTGTATATAAGCACCATCACTATGGCACTCCGTGCTCTACCGGGCATCACCCTCCATACCAACTGGGAAGTTCCGCCAGGGCCTCGACACTGAGAATGAATGACGAAAGGGGGGCCAAGGGTTACAGTCGACCCTTCTGAAGGGTACTCGCCAACAGGGATGATGGTTCGGTACACGGTACGCTCGGTACTGCCGTGAGTGGGTCAAACAGACCTCGGTCAGCAGGTGTGGAGTACGGGTGGGTCGGCGCTGGTTGGGATTCATGATTGGGGGTTCCCCTGACAGACATGAGTGATCCAGACTTCATCGATTACGATGATAAACAGTGTTCTTTGAGTGTGAGACTAGTTTGCTATTCTCTATCTATCTATCTCTTATAGAGATTTCAAGTCCTGAATGTAATGTCTACCATAACTACCCTGAGATGGTGTCTATATGCAGTTGAGCCAGTGTGGGTCACCACTTTTCTAATCTATTTCTGTCCATTGTGTCTGCATGGTTCTACTCAATGTGAAAATGCTCTCTGATGCTTCTTGCAGTGCCCTCGACTCTAGTCTTGACATTGTGCCCCTTTTCTCTGCCAGTGGATGCATGTCACCTGCATATATGTATCCCAAATTCATCTTCTCCTATCCCTGTAAGGGCAACCCCAGAGACACCTGAGGGCTATCACATAGAGCCTGGCAATGGGGGAAATCCTAAGACCTATTACTCTTGCATATGCATCAGGAAAGGAACTTTACCTGGCAATGGGGGAAATCCTAAGAGGAAAACCTAAACCCCATTGCCAGCAAATCCCATGCCCTATATACCCTATACCCACACACTGCCTCTCCATCATATGCTACCCTCCCTCTGGTTCTGGTGGTACGTTCTACTGAATGCCCGTAGGCCCGATCCCAGGCATCTGGCCTGAAGCCTTGGTGTCTTGGTTTAGCATATGATGGGAAGATTGGTCGGTCGTTAGCCCATAAGGGTAAGTCTGTTGAGCTCTCCCAGCTCCCATTACTCAACCCTCTTCTCCATAGGTGTCTCTAGGGAATGGCACAGGTCACCCATGGGTCAAATGTGGGTGACCCGCACCCGACCCATGGGAAACCTGAACCCATCAACCCATGGGTTTTTTCCCATGGGTCGATGGGTGTCGAGTGCATGCTGCACCCGCACGCGCCATACGTGCATGCGACATACAACATGTACACGCCGTACACATGCCTGACATATGACATGAATGTGCCGCATGCATGCATATCATATGTGTGAGCGTACAGTGCATTGGTGTCATGCGCTGGTGTCAGCGTGTGCGCATATGGCACGTTGGTGTCGGTGCATGCATGTATAGCGAGTTGGTGTCGGCGCGTGCGTGTGCGGCACGTTGGTGTCGGCGCATGCATGTGCAGCACATTGGTGTCGGCACATGCGCATATGGCATGTTCGTGTCGGCACATTTGTGTCGGCACATTCGTGTCGGCGCGTTCGTGTCGGTGCATTCATGTCAGCGCGTTCATGTCAGCGCGTTCGTGTCATACGTGTGCATGTATGGCACGGTTGTGTCATACGTGTGCGCATGCAGCACATGCATGTCGTATGCACATACATAGTTGAGGCCACAGGTTGGGCCAGGTCACGGGTGCTCTTGGCTTGACCCGCACCCAAACCCAAGGGCACCCGACCCGGTGACCCGTGCGGGTTACCCTAACCTGTGCTATTCCCTAGGTGTCTCTCCTGCCTATGGCTGTCATCCCATTGAGCCAAGACTTTGGCAGACTGTATCATGCTTGGCTTAGGAAAATAGATGGGTCATCCCCTGACATCACCTCCCCTTCTAGAGTGCTATGTCCTCGAAGCACAGGACATCAGGGACTTGAAGGCCACTGCCCAGATATGTCAGGGAGCCCCTGGGTTTAACTGGTAGAACTCCTGGATCTTGACTGGTACTGCCATGTCCCCTTCCACTACCCACATGTTCTCTTCATAACCATACCCCTGCCATTTTACCATGAAATGTAACTGTCTGTCAAGCCCAAAATACCATGCTCTGAATTACTCGGCAGTACCAACCAACCAACCCTTACCCATATCATCTCTCACCAGTGTGTGGCCTCAGCTCAGTACATTTGGTTCATCATTTGGTTCATTATCTCTATCCCACCCTCCTATTCTTTATCATTCTTTTATTCCCTGTCCTTCCCCTTGCCTATTTACCCTCAGGACACTCACTATTTGTTGTCACTTGGCAGTGGCCCTATTGTCTTATGTTCAGCCACTCTCTATTGTTCTATTTCACTCACTCTTTTGTTCTCAGTTATACTTCATTGTTCCATTATCATCCACATTCCTTGTTCTATTCTTGATCATTGTGGACAATACCTCCACATGATTCTTCATACCTTATTGTTCTCCATTCCTTGTACCACTCTGTTCCACATCTCACTTATTAGCCTATATAAGTAGCCAATGTATGTAGATGGTTCTTCGTTCTGGAAATCAACTAGGTTTATGCCTTCTTATCCTCCCTTCTCCTGTCCCAAGTCCATTACCTGGGCCGACACTCTCGGCACTCTCCCAGGTATCCCTCTGTCCCAAATCGGTGGCATGCATGGGAAGTAGGGCGCAACGCACGAGCATGTTGAAGCCATGCCACTATTCCCGGCCTGCAGGACTTGGCCACTCCTCGGCATTCCCAAAGCCTAACATCGTCCTTGTATCAGATGGCTGTCTATAGGGAATGGCACGGGTCACCCACGGGTCAAATGTGGGTGACCCGCACCCGACCCATGGGAAACCCGAACCCATCAACCCATGGGTTTTTTCCCACAGGTCAACGGGTGTTGGGTGCGCGGCGCACCCGCACGCCTGCGGCGCGTTCGTGTCGTACGTCGCGTTCGCGCCGACACGAACGCGCTGTACGTGCATGCACCAACACGAACGCGCAGTACATGGATGCGCCGACATCAACGCGCCGACATCAACAAGCCGACACGAACGCGCCGACACGAACGCGCTGTATGCGTGCATGTACGGCTCGTTGGTGTCGGTGCGTGCGTGTCATACGGTGCGGCGCGTGTGTGTCATATGCGCGTGCGGCGCGTGCGTGTCGTATGTCAGCTTTTGGGATGGTTGAGTTGTCTGGATGTCTGAGGCATCTAGGAAGACTCGATCTCCCACTTGGTATTCAGGCGCTAGGAATTGTCATTGGTTATAATACCAAGCCATGTCATCCTTGGCCTTTTCCAGGGCTGATTTCACTTCTTCTAATGACTTCTCCATCTGGTCCTTGAACTCATTGACCATCTTGGTGAGCAACCCAGGTTTGTGTGGCTCGAAGCCTATGTGCAGGTGTCATCTGGTGTCTAGCATGAATGGGGTTTGTTGGGGTGTAGTCTTATGACTGGTCAAGTCACAAAATATTAATAGTAAGTAAGCTGTGCTTCTGAGCTGATCTTATGTGTAATAGTTATTACATAAACCCAGGAATTTGTTGTACAATTGAGTCTTGAGAGCTTAAGCCAGCAGTTTGGCACCATTTTTCATGTGTAATTGTTTGGCACCTAGCTGCAGGTCCTTGTGGGTCCAGGTAGAAATAAGCGAAAAATACAAGTGTTTTTGGAGTCTACGCTTACTCGATCGTAGCAGATGGGTAGACAATACTATTGTGATGCTGGCGCTCTTTTGCGCAACCCAAAAGTGGGCCAGGCTCAAGCCAGCGCAAGCATAGATACAAACAAAAAATCAGGAAAATAGGGAAGTGGTCAGGGAGGGTGTGACAAAAAAGTGGAGGCTCAAAGCCTTTATGGCTATCGAGCGTGAGTTAGGTGAGAAGGATGCAAGGGGAAATTTGGAGGTATGGAAACTATATATACTCTAGGGATGCACGTGACTTGTTTCGTAGACCTTGGACATTGCTGGCATTGTCCAGTCCATCTACGCTTACTCGATTGTAGTGGATGGGTAGACAATACTATTGTGATGCCGGCACTCTTTTGCGCAACCCAAAAGTGGGCCGGGCTCAAGCCAACTGAGGAGCGAGGTGGAGAGACGGAGGCTCAGGAGGCTGAGTGTTGGGAACGGCCCAATGCAGGCGTGCAGAAAGGGAGAGTAGGCGGTCTTTGTTAGGGTCAATGTAGAGCTTGTAAGCATCACTGCGCCAGCGCCCTAATTGTTGTAGCTCGAATTCATTCAAACCCACTGTGGCCGCTGAGGAGGCACCACCCCTTCTAAAACTGTGACTGGCAAATGAGCTTGGGTTGAGTCCAATCCGAGTGAGATCGTCGTGAAGTCGCCTGAGAAGGTCTGCATGGAGGAGTGGTGCACCGTTCTGCCCCACGAACAGGGGTGATTCAGGTGGACGTGGGTCGCAGATGTAGAGGTTTTTAAGGCTAGTGACAGGGCATGTGGAGGCACCAGGGGCAGCTAAAATATAGAGTGAAACCCCTTTCTGGAAGGGGTCAGATTTTGAGGAGGGGATAAACAGGATCCTGTAATTGGGGGCTTCAAACGAAGGCTCGAAGCGCAGGCAACTCCAGGTGAGATGTGCGGATGGGTCGAATGACTTGATACTACGCACTGTGAATTCACCGCAATGCAAGAATGCGGGCACTGCAAGGCGGATGGTGGAAATGTAGTTGAGGTCGCCAATGCTCGATGGAGATGGATGGAGGGAGATGATCTGGCAAAGGATGTCGAAGGTAATTGGCATTTTTGGCCTCCTGTCTTTTTTGCCCATGTACCTTTTAATGCCACATACCATTCGCTGGAGCAATGGGGACTCGCATGCCTCGAAGGGCAAGTCGTTGTCGATGTGCATGGAGCGAATGTGCATGATATACACTTTGATTGTTTTGGGTTGGAGGGAGCAAGACCCAAGGAAGGCAACCCATTCAAGGAGGGCGATTTTGGTTGCGGGAAGGAAGAATCTGGAGGGGTGATGCAGGTCTGGATGGCTGATAATGAACTCAAAAAAGGACCGCTGACCGGTGCTGTAGGAAGACCAGGTGCTGGAAGCGAGGCCATGCCACAGCCAAAATGCGGTGAGTCGTGAGATATGAGAGTGCATTTGATACCAATGGTCAGGGGGTGGGGCAAGGTAGGCTGGAGGTTCAAGTAGGGGGCATGGACAAATAGTTGTGTATACATAAAGTGAGGAGCAAAGTCAGCAAGAGAATTGTCAGATGAAGAAAGCCAAGAAGAGGCATAAGAAAACTCGAGCTGCGCTGCTAGCATGACAATCATCCGCAAGTTTGTCATCATGTACAAGGATCGGTTTGTGTCATTCTTGATTGCCCAGACATCAACCTGGTTGTCAACATGAAAAATAACATGTTTGTGCTTCCAATGGTTGCCCCAACAAAGGATTGCTTGAAGAACAGCATATATTTCTTTAAATTGTATGTCTTGTTTGTGAAAGCGCCTTGGTATCTGGGCAGCAAACCATTCATTCTCAAATATCCCACCGATTCCTTTCTTTCCACTGGCATCGGTATAGACATGGACCGTCTCATGGGATGGGGCAATAAGGTGTATACCATTCCATTTCAGGGCATATGTGTGCCACCAGCAAATTTTGGCATGTGTGTAAGCTGGCAGGCAGTGAACAGAATGCTGGGATGCGAATTCCATTGAGAAGTTGATGAGACAGCGGAGGAATGCCCGAGAATGAGGAACTACTTGAGAAAAGAACTGTAGGAAGCCTATCAGCTGTTGCAATTCATGCAGGGAACAGCGGCAGTGGGGCAACCACTCGAGGAGAAGGTCACGAAGGTAGTAAAGTTTGTTGTCAGGGAGCCGAGCCTCCATAGCCATGGTATCCAACTCAAGCCCGAGGAACTCTACCTGAGTTGAGGGGCGGATGGTTTTCTCATCTTGGAAGCATAGGCCTAGCTGGGTACCCAGCACCTGAATCCAATCAATAGCGCTATTTGCTAGTGCATGTGGGGTAGAGTGTGTGAATATTGGCAGAAAGTTGTCCAGGTAGTGTTTAATATGGCCAGGAATATGGCGCTGGATGATCCAGTGAAGTGCTTCTGCAAAGAGGTTAAAAATATATGGCGCAGATTTGAGCCTGAATGATAGCACAATGCTATAGTAAAAGGACTCTCGCCAATGAAAGCCCAAAAGCTGCCAGTCAGCTGGGCGAACAGGGATATGGTGGAAGGCCTCCTTAAGGTCGAGCTTTGCCAAAAGTGTGCCTCTCCCCAAGGCAGCGATAGTTGACACAGCCTGACTAAAGGCTTCGTAGCAGATGTGACCCTCAGCATCAGGGATGCCATCATTGACTGAAGAGCCATGTGGCCAAGAGAGATGGTGGATAAGCTGATGCTTCCATGGTTTTCTGGGATGTGATATAGAGCCAAGGGGGAAACATCGAAAATTCAAAAGGGGTGGGGCTGGAAAGGGCCCGGCAGCATGGTTGCTAGTAGTAAGTGTGTTTATCGCATTTGATACCGAATCAGGAAATGCAATGGCACTTTTAAGGTTGTGACAGTTTTGCTCACAATACGTGCCAGAAAAACCAATATTTGCACCATACTCCATTATGTGCAATAGGGAATTGACAAAGCGATGATCAGGGTACTCAGCGAGATAGAATTGCCATGCATCTTTAACTAGGGTACATGTTATGCGAGGGAGGTCCACTGTTGAAGCAGTGACAGCATTACAGCGAGGGTCACTATTAGGACAAGGAAGAGGAGGAGGACCAGGAGGGAATAACTCGGAATAAGGCAATATATTGGGGACAGGAATTAGAGAGCTAGGATGGGGATGGGACCGGGTATGGGTGTCTTGTAGGCAAGGACGAGTGGTAGACATGATTAAAGGTAGTTTGCTCGTCCTGCCAGTGCCCTAAGATGGCACTTTTGCCTTCTCAGTACAGGATGATCGTCCATGTTCAGTGCTCCTGCAATTCTTGCATTTGTGGATGCGACCATGGCTGCAGGGGGAATTACATTTGCCCAATTGGAATGCGAAGCATATTTGCTTCGCATTTGAAGACGAGGGACCTGAGTTTGTAATGCCTTTACCCGGTGAGTTCTTTGGGTTCCCATAGAGGTAGAGGGATCCCAATTCGGGATCCATTGTACGCCATCCAGAGTAGTCCCCTTCTCGCATCTCTGCAAGACGATGATTGTGAAACATGAAGTGATACTGCAAGACCGCAGACCACTCGTAGCGTGAATAGATTTGATATAGGATATGCAGGTATTCCGAGCAGCCAAGTACAACCTGGTGAATGGCAGGAAGATTTCCAGATGAAATAATGAAATACTGAAGGATTTCAAAGTAGAAGACGAGTGGCTCATAAAGAGCATGGAAGGAGGGATAATCCTTTGGGGAGACCTCATGCTCATGTTGGGTGAATTGACCGTCATCAGAAATCTCGAAAATCTTAGGTTTTGGTCATTCCTTTACTGTGGCATCCAATTTATATAGGTGGCTGGGGCGGAACTCATGCTTTGCGATTGCCAGCCACAGCGCAGGCTCAATGTGGGGAAAAGAGCGATCCAAGGACATACCTGAGGCAGGGTTTAAGGAAATTGGGGGCACAAAGGGGAGCCCTGGGATTGGATTGGGCAGAGGTTGAGCGATTATACTGGTTGACAGCAGGGGAAGCTGCTGGGGGGGTGGTGTGGGTGGTTGTGCCAATGCTTGTCCCTGGTGGGGTGGAGATGGGGGTTGTGACGACTGCTGGGCCTGCTGTACTTGCTCCATGATGGAGAGCAGCTGTGCAAGGGAATTCTCCAGTGAGGTGATATGCTGGTCATTGGTTAGGGTTGGCACGAACAGTGGGAAAGGCCCAGATCCCTGTTCCTGAGGCAATGGAGACACCGCGGTATCAGCAGGAGGCCAGCTAGGTTGCTTCTCTCTCGAGCAAGAGGTTGGCCCATCGGGGCCAGCAGGTGCCATCATTGACGAGTTGTCGATTTCAAATGATGGAACAGCGTGGCGAAAGGCGTTGCTACTTTGGAGTGCCACCTTGGCACTTGCAAAGGCCTGTGACAAAAAAATGGAGGCTCGAAGCCTTTATGGCTATCGAGCGTGAGTTAGGTGAGAAGGACGCGTACTATAGCAATAGGAATCAAGTACCTATCGAGCGTGAGTTAGGTGAGAAGGACACAAGGGGGAATTTGGAGGTATGGAAACTATATATACTCTAGGGATGCATGTGACTCGTTTCGTAGACCTTGGACATTGCTGGCATTGTCCAGTCCAGTTTTCCTTGAGCTTGAAGAGCTTGATAATATAAGAGTTAATTACTTGGAGGTAATTCACTCTTAAATGGCCAGCCAAAACATTATGATATTTTTTTGGTAGTCCAGATGAGACTGGTTTAAGTTGGATTATTCTTTGGAGGAGAGGTTTGGACTCCTGCATACTGAACCAATTGGAAAGTGACCAGACAATCAAGGGATCATTCCCTGTTCCCTAAGACCTGGGTGAGGTTGGGCACATTGTTTGGTTGTAAGGCAGGGGCCCCTCCTAGTTGTACAGGAGGTGGTGATGCCATGGTGGGTAGTACAACAGGGGGTGGTGCAACAGGGGGTGGTATGACAGACAGTGGTATGACAGGTGGTGGTGCGGTGGGTGGTGGTGTGGTGGGTGGTGGTGCAGCGGGCAGGGGTGCCATGAGGGGTGGTACAAAGGGGGATGGTGCAAAGCAGGGTGGTACAAAGTCCTAAGGGGGGTGACACTTCTGAGGATGATGCTGAGTTGGATGGGATCTCTGAGGGTGACAATTGGTGAGTTGCCAAGGGGTAGTATACAAGGAATGGGTTGGTCAGGTTCAAATGTGGGTATAGCTCCATGCTCAACAATCTGGAATCAGATGATGGCTCCAGAAGGTGTGCTAGGGTCTGAGGTATCTAGAAGCTGGGCCCAGTAATGGATAGGTCCTGGGGGACAGATGCATGGCAGGCAGAGGCCTGGGCAATTGCCTGTAGGGCTTGTGCATACATGGTGCATCTTATGCTCATGATGATCAGGAGTGTGAGTACAAATATACTGTTAAGTCCACATGTCAGGCACTTAATTTAATGCTTCCAGGAAATTTCTGTGGGTCTCTGAAGGGTTCCATAGGGGGGTGTTGAGATTCCAAGGTCATAGGGAGTCAAGGTCAAGGGTCAGGGGTGGTGATGGAGGGAATGGAAATAGATGGAAGTGCTGGAGACTTAGGGTAGTTGACCGCAGTGTAGGGATTGCATGACTAGCCATTTAGGTGTTCAAAGTCAGAGGGACTTGGCTTCAACTTATGTGTTTCACCCTTCTCAATTGTCTGTCCCTAATTTTGGAAAGTCAGAAAGTACAGGGGCTAAGTCAGAGACTTGGGGCACTAAGTCAATATTTATACTGGCAAATATTCCAGTCAACTGGGGGTTATATACATGTAGCTACTTCTTGTATTATCTACTTGCTGATTAAAAGACAAGGGGGAGAGGGGAACACAAGGGGTCAATATAAAAATGAGAACAAGAGAGTGAGGTACATGGTGACTTTGCAAGTTGCCTATCTGGAGAGCAGAACCTTGGTTATGGAATCGTGGAGGGTCAGGATTACAGTACTTTGGATTGATGGAATCTTGGGAAGGTGTTTGAGGGTTTCATTCCAGATATTATAGTCAGAAAACTTCCAGAAAGGGTGCATATAGTGTAGAGTTGCTCTAGATAATCACTACAGTATCTAAAAGCCTGCATGCACTGGTCCTTTTCTGTGGTGGGATATAATGCAGTCATTCGGTACAGCTGGATTATGGTCTGTGACTTATGAGGCCAATATCTGGCATGTAATGGAGGATATAAAATAGAACATAATGTGATGTGACTATGTGTGACATGTGACATGAATGTGTCATGCTGACTAAGACTTGGACTTTGGCTTTGGACTTGAGTACAATAGTCTAGATATTTCTAGACTAGTCTTGACTTGGACTTGGAGACTTGACTTAGGACTTTAACTTGAGAACTTGTTATTACAGAGGTGAGCCAGAGGCCTTTATATACAAAAACCAAGCAATGATGCAAAACTATGCAAGAGGTTGGCTATGTCAGTTGAATGACAAAGTACAAGAACAAAGTATACAAAAGAGAACACTATGGAGAAACTATGGAGAAATGGTACAGTGTTATGGCCCATGCCGCCAATAAAACCACATTAAACCCCACAACCACCCACACCATTTCCAGGACCTTTCTGACCGCTCAAAGTCTGAATAACCGCTTTCCAATATTCCGATGCATCAATCCGAGGTTCCATGTTTCCGAACCTCCAAAGATTCCGAAGCCAAGGTTCCACTCCTTTGATAAACGATGCACAGGGTCATTGCGTACCTCACTCCCTTGTTTTTCGTTCTATATTGCCCCTTGTACTCTCTTCCCCCCCTTGTCTTTACTCAGCAAAAGATAGTACAAAGACTAGATACATGTATATAAGTCACCAGTCAACTGGACTATTCGCCAGTACAAATATCAACTTAATTCTGCGTCGTAGTTTCCAATTCAGTTCCAGTAAACTTTCCAACTCTCCAAAATTAGGGACAGATGATCGAGGAGGGCACAACACATAAGTTGAAGCCAAGTCCCTGCAACCTCGAACCACTCGTACCGCCCAATACCATGAATAGTCCTAAGACCCCCAGCACTTCCATCTTTCCATCTCCATTCCGATTCTGATTGTGAACCCATGACCTTTAGTCCCTCCACCTCTGGAGTATGAACCCTCCTTTGGAAACCTTTTGGAACCCTCTGGAAACCCTTCCAGAAGCCTCTAGCTAAGCACCAACATGCAGATTTAACATACAGCATTGAGGCTGCATGAATAGAGGCTAGGGGCTATGATAGGGGGAGACTAACCAAAAAGGTAAGGATGATAAGTAACAACAAGAAAAAACTAACAGAATAGGAAACAGGTCTGAGTTAAGCCAAGAAAAGGGGAAACATATAAAAGAAACAATAAGGAAGTCCACCAATAAACATCTAACAATCTTGTCCACTACTCCTGAGAGGCCTTAGGATGAGTCAGGGGACTGAGTCATCTTGGAGTATTTCTGGGTCACAGGCAACATATCTTCTGCATTTTTTCCAGTATCCAATCCAAGGATATGGGTCTGAGAGTAGGAGGACTAATGGGTATACAGTTGTGCACTCTCATCTTGTAGTTAAGAGTGAGTTGAATGGAGTGGGTGGAGTAATCAGGATGGGATGGTGCCCTGAATTCTGCCTCATATTCCACACTACTCCTATTATGATATGCTGGTCTAGACATCATTCCAAGAAATATGTATGGTTCTTGGCTTTCTGGGAAATAGACTGCATCTCCTATCACATATGACTGAGTGTAGATTGGATGGGATCTTCTTCTGAGTGAGAAATGTGCTAGAGCAGGTATGTGAAGATAATGATGTGTTAATAGTTCTGCCTGGATATGTGTGTCCTGGGTG
>QLPI01000057.1:0-10886 GCA_003314275.1 Chroogomphus rutilus
ATCGGAGTTTGTAATGGAACCTCGGAGTTGCACTGGAGTTTAAAGAGGGTCGTCCCCTGACACTTAGCATCTAAGTCGCCGCCATATTATGTCTCTCACATGGTAACTACTAGTAAGTCCATGTACTATACTACTTTCCACTGCATGCTCACTAATACCTGTTCTTTTACACTACTTTACACTATATTCTTTGTTATACATCTGAATATACACATAAATGTGTATTTTGTCCTTATTTCCTTATCCCCTGCTCTCCTCCCTCCATTCCTTCCACCGTTTGTCACAACACAGGGATCTATTGTGTTAGGACTGGGGCCATAGTAAATGCCTTTTTTTTGCCATGGAGGGGAATCTGTAGCCAGACACCCAAGTCATTTATATACGGCTCAGATAGTGTGGGATTGAGTTTTATACTTAATCTACTAAACCCCCTCATTCCATTCCCCCCGAGGGGGGCTAGGTTGCCACCCTGCACCAGCACACACAGGGGTGTCTGGCCAGGTTATTTCAGATGGGTTGGACCCCATGCAGCTTTTTAGGCAGATTTGTGAGATGTAGATTGCTCTACTCCTTGGTCACCCAGTTGCTTCCTTAAAGGCTTTCGCGGTTTGGGACTTTTGGTCTATTAACCTTGGTTTTCTCCTTTCCTTGCCCTGTTGAGTTTTACCCCACCTTAGGGTGGGTGCTGTCAGGACTTACCTTTCCTTCTCTTTTCGTTCCTTTTTCTTTTCTTTTTAGTCCCAGTCATCTATTTCCAAGTTTCCCTCATCAATCCTTATGATACCATTTTTCTTTACCCATTGTTACTTAAAGATAGCTATCCCTGTTTCTCTTTTGTTTGAGTCTTTGTTTTTCTTTGCTCTTGTGTAGTTTCTTTCAATCATGTTTTTCATTTCCATTTTCCATCTTTTTTCCACTTGTTTTTTTCCTATATCTCTTTCTCCTATTACCCTTTCATTCCTCATTTTCCATAGTGTCCAAACTGTTTCGGTCACTATGTTTATGTATTTCAGTGTTGTTGTGTTTGATTTGTATTTTCCATTTGCTTTTAATCCTCCTAGGCCTTTTGTTATTTCAATTGTTGGGCTTTCCCAACTATCTTCCCTTTTTCTTGTTTTCTCCCATAGTTTCTCTGCCTTTTTCCGTTCTCTTCCTTCTGTTTCACACTCAAATAGAATATGTTTCATTGTTTCTATTCCCCTGCATTGTTTGTACTTTGCTCTTTCAGTGTATCTGGGTATGTTTAGCCAATTTCCTATTTTTATTCTTTCGTGTATTAGTTTCCATAAAAAGTTGCTTATGTTCCTCCTTATTGTGTTTCTCTTTAGGCCTTCCCATATTCTTTCTTCTTTCATTCTCATTTTAAATTTGCTTTCCATTTCCTTTTTTGTTTCTTCAATGTTTCTTTTGCTTATTTCTGTTCCAGCTTTTCTTTTCCTGCTTTTCATTATGAGTGCATATGCCAGTTTTTGAGTCATTTTTGATATTCTTGCTCCCTCCAATGTGTATTATGATGAGATTATGAGCAAATGTGCAGTAGGTTTGAGAATTTCCTAGGCAGTCTATTTATTTATCTCATCAGTGTAGTCAACCACTAATGTATATTCAAAGAATATACTTATTTATTTATCTTACAAAGTAAAAAGAACGGGAAAATTAGCCCGAATACTACATCAATGTACTATATAACTCACCTCCTCAGTGTAGTCAACCACTGAGGAGGGAAGTATGTGCGAGTGATGTTTCACCCGCACATATACTAGAGCCGGCTCCTGACCCTATCGAAGGTTTGAGCCAGGCTACCGGTCCCTATCCAGGGAGCTGGCCACATGCGTCGCGTCGTGCGTAGGCAAGCGCCCATAAGTAGCGTACAAGTAGAAATACAATATCTCCCTCAACATTGAGGGTAAAAATACAGAAAAATATTCGAAAAATAGAGAATTGAAAAGCGCACAGTTCGATATCATTTTCAAATAAAAGCGTGAATATAGTGTGATTGGTCTCTCAGGGGTATGGTGCATATGTACACCAACATATTATTCTGGGGTTTTAATTTCTTTTTCATAGTTTTTGATTTCAAGCGCCTCTTCTGCTTTTTCTCTGGCCTTTTCTACCCCCTCATTTTCTTCATCAGTTATCGGTAGTTTCAGTATGGTCATTTGGCCCCTGGTGTCTAGTTTGTATTTTGTTTTCAGGAATATTTCCTTGTACTTCTCGTTTCCTAACCATCCTTCTCTTCCCATATTTTCATCTTTTCTATCAGCAATGTTGGTGCGATCCCTGTTTCTGTCACTATTGTTAGTTTATCTCCTTTTGGTATTTTTTCAGCTGTTTTCATTATTGCCCATATCTCAGCATCCTTTCTTGTTTGATTGCTTTTTGGGGGTTTATATCCTCTGCTTAAGGCATTGTTTTCAGGGCAGTGTATTCCTACTCCTGCTTTTGCATCCTCTGTTTCATTGTTTCTGCTCGTTCCTATTGTATATACTTTCCATTCTTTTCCTGTTTTCTTTGTTTTCCTTGTTATTGGTAGGTTCTCTTTTTCTTCCCATGTTTCTGTGAAGATTCTAATTTCATCTTCTATGTTTTCTCTTTCTGTTATATCAGGATTGTATAGGTTTTCTATTCCTGAGTTGAACTCTTTGTAGTATTGTTTCCTTCTTTCTGTGTGGTCCAGGTTATCAGTTTCTAAGTCTTTTGCTATATTCCATTTCCTGGGGAAGCCATCCCTTATCTCTTTTGCAAGCTCCACACATTGTCTGGTGGTTTTGCATTTTGGGTTTAGTTGTTTTTTCCTTATTTTTATCAGTTCATCAAGGTCTTTCATTCTTGTTATCCTGTGGTTTTTCCTTATACATTTTGCTACCTTCTTATTTTGTTTGTACTTATTGGGGTTTACTTTATTCAGCCATATTATCATTTCCTCCTTTATTTTCTCATCTATTTTTATTGCTTGGATTTTTATTTGTGTTTTTCCACGATTCTTATTATCTCTTTAATTTGGTTCAGGATTTTTGAGTGGTTTCCTTTTTTTGGTTTCCATGTTTGCTGTATCCAGCTTATTCTTGATTCTTCATCTACCACAAGGACAGCTTTTTTGTTGATCTCTTCTTTTATTAGTTTGTCAGCAACCCATGCCTATGTTGGTCTTTCTTTTTTGTTTGCCAGGTGTTTTTTTCAGCCACATTATTTGTATCACTTCATTTCTGATTTTTATGTCAGGGATGCTTAATCATCCCTCTTTTCTCTCTGTTGTTGTGTCTTCCAGTTTCATTAGGCCTTTTGGATTCCTATCCTAAAGAAAGTCTCTCATATTTTGGGTCATTTCTCTTTCTACATGTTTTGGCATTCCATTTACTGTTGCCAAGAACCAAGCTTTGGAGGTTACCAGTGCTTTTAGTATCAGTTCTTTGCCTCTGTAGGTAGGTCTCTTTTTCACCCATTTTTTCCATTATTTTTTCCTGGTCTTTCATCATCTTTGTCCACTTTTCATTAATTGTTATATTGTTTCCCACCCAAGCTCCTAGGGTCCTCATTGCTTCCCCATCTTTGATCAGTTTGATGTATTCAGGGATTGTGTTGTTTTCATTTCCCATTTCTCTTTTCTCTAGTATTCTTTTCCTGTGTTCTTCTTTTCTCATTGGCAGTGCTTCTGTTTTTTCCAGGTTAAATTTTGCTGTTGACACTTTGCAGAAGCTTTCTATTACTTCCTTCAGGTCTTTTATCTTATCCTTTTCATTGAGGTATACCAAGGTATCATCTGCAAAGACCTTAGTTAACACTTTTTTTCCATTTATTTTGTATCCTTTCAGTTTTTTGATTTCTCTAAGCAAGCACGCTGACAGTAAAGCGACCGATCTCAACCATGTTCCAAATCAGACTCCGACAGCGCTCATCCCATATCACCTTCACTGTCGCCACATCACACAGCCAACCATTCTATTCAGCCCTCCAATCTTCAGACTCCCATTATATCATCATGTCTTCTTCAGAGCTCATTCCCATGCAACGCTACAACACCCAGGACACACACATCCAGGCAGAACCATTAACATATCATTATCTTCGCGTACCCTCACCAGCACATTTCTCACTCAGAAGACGATCCCATCCAATCTACACTCAGTCATATGTGATAGGAGATGCAGTCTATTTCCCAGAAAGTCAAGAACCATACATATTTCTTGGAATGACGTCTAGACCAGCATATTGTGATAGGAGTAGAGTGGAATACGAGGCAGAGTTCAGGGCTCCATCCCATCCTGATTATCCCGCCCACTCCATTCGACTTACTCTTAAACACAAAATGAGAGTGCACGACTATATACCCATTAGTCCTCCTACTCCCAGACCCCTATCCTTGGATTGGATACTGGAGAAATTGCAGAAGATATGTTGCCTGTGACCTAGAAATACTCCAAGATGACTCAGTCCCCTGACTCATCCTAAGGCCCCTCAGGAGTAGTGGACAAGGTTGTTAGACGTTTATGAGTGGACTTCCTTATTGTTTCTTTTATATGTTTCTCCTTTTCTTAACATGACTCAGACCTGTTTCCTATTCTGTTAGTCTTTTCTCGTTATTATTCATCATCCTTACCTTTTTGGTTAGTCTCCCCCTATCATAGCCCCTAGCCCCTATTCACGCAGCCTCAATGCTGTATCATTTCTCTAGAGTTTCTCCATAGTTTCCTCTTTTGTATACTTTGTTCTTGTGCTTTGTCATTCAACTGACATAGCCAACCTCTTGCATCGTTTTGCATCGTTGCTTGGTTTTTGTATATAAAGACCTCTGGCTCACCTCTGTAATAACAAGTTCACAAGTTAAAGCCCAAGTCCAGTCTACAAGTCCAAGTCAAGACTAGTCTAGAAATGTCTAGACTATTGTATTCAAGCCCAAAGTCAAAGTCCAAGTATTAGTCAGTGTGACATGTTCGCATCTCAGGTCATGTCCCTGTCACATCACACCATATTTCGTTCACATTCTATTTTCGTTCATACATAGCCGAGTCACAGAACCAATTCCAGCTGTGCCGAACGACTGTGCTAGATCCCACCAGAGAAAAGGACCGGTGCGTGCAGGCTTTTAGGTATTAATTACCTAGAGCAACTCTACAACGCTAGTGGTTCAATTGCCAGGTCATACATTATGCACAACATTGGGTCACCTTGCCTTACCCCTCTTTCGATTGGTATGGCTTTTGGCATCACCCCGTTTACCATTACTGATGTTTCTGCATTTTCATATATGTTCCTCACCAGTGTTATGAACTTCCTGGGAAAACCAAATTTTTCTAGTATTTTCCAGAGATAGTCACAGTCTATTTTATCATAGGCTTTTCTTGGCCTAAGCTTACTATTATTGTATTTTTACCCTTCTCCTCCCCATAATGTGGCATTAAATGGGCCAGCATTATGTGATCATACAGGCTTCTGTTGGGGATGAACCCTGCTTGATCTGGGTGGAATAAGCCTCCTGCTACTTTTCCTAGTTTCACAGACAGCATTTTTGTCATTGATTTATAATCAGTTTCCAGCATTGTTAGTGGTCTGTAGTTTTATATCCTTGTTCTTTCTTTTTTCTTGTAAAGGGGATACATTACTACTTTGTTGAAGGACTTTTCATCAACCCCATGTTTTTCTATGTCATTGAAGACCATTTTCTGTATGTTTTTTATGTCCACTTTGGGTTCTTGTTTTCCTCCTTTTTCAGTTTCCTCACTTCTTTTATATCTCATCCAGTATTTCCAGAATTCATGTGTTATTCCTGAGTGTCCTGGACATTATCTGTTTTGTGAGCATTTTATTGCTTCTTCTATTTTATGTTCCTCTATTTCTCTTGAGAGGTCTTCCTTTTGATCTTTGGTCAGTTTCTTTTTGAGCTTCCCGAGCATTTCTTCAATCTTTTCAGGTCTTTCCTCTGCCATCTCTGGTCTTTTCTGCAATCCTTTATGGCATTCTGAGGCTATTTCTATCATTTCCCTTGTTTCCTTTGTTAGGTTTCCATCTTTGTTTTCCAGACCATATATTGTGTTGTCCGGCTTTTCCTCTTTGTTGAGGGAGAACCAGTACTTCATGTTCATTTCACCTTCATTGAGGTATCTTGCCTCTGCTGCTTTTCTTGCTTTTTCCAGTTTTTTGTGTTTCTCTTTTTGTAAGTTCTCTAGTGTATTTTCAAGCATCCTCCTTGTTTTGGTGTTTGTTTCTCTGTTTAATTTTCTTTTGATTTTGTTTATTTCCACTCTTTCCACTCCTGTTTTTCTCTTTTTTTGCCTTCATTGCTCTTTCCTCCGACTCCTAGTGAATGCCTTTTTGAGTGTCTCCAAGGATATTCTGCAATTCTCAGTAAAATTCCACAGAGTGTCTTTTCATGTAAAATGGGTTAGTGGAACTGTGATATCGGAATAGTTGAAGATGAAACATCGGTAGAAGTTTGCAAAACTGAGGAAAGACTGGATGTCTTTAATCTTTTGGGGTTCGGGCCATTCCTGAATGACTTTGACTTTATCATTGGCCATTGTTAGGCCGTTGGAGGAGAGGATGTATCCAAGGTACTCCACAGTGTTGGTGTGGAAGGAGTATTTATCTGCTCGGGCATATAGGTTGTTCATTGCATTAGAGGACTTCTTTGATGTGGTTTCTATGTTCCTCTAGGTTGTCGGAGTAGATCAGGATGTCATCTAAGTATACTAGTATGGACAGATCTAGGAGGTCAGAGAAGACCTCATTCATGAACTGCTGGAAGGTGGCCAGGGAGTTTGTGAGTCCAAAGGGCATCACACTCTACTCGAAGGATCCATAGCATGTGTGAAAGGTGGTTTTCCATTTGTCGCATGGTACAGGTCTATTATGGTCAATATTTGGGCCTTTTGGGGGCTGTCCAGGAGGTCAGAGATTCAGGGAAGTGGGTAGCAATCCTTCTTCATTATCTTGTTTAGCCCACAAAAGTTAATACATAGGCATAGTGATCTATCTTTCTTTCGGGCAAAGAGGACTAGAGCATCCCTGGGGGAGCATGAGGATCATATAAACCCTGTGGATATGTTCTCATCTAAAAACTCTTGGAGGGATTTTAGTTCACTTTCAGAGAGAGAATATATCAGACCGAATGGGGGTGATTTGCCTTCCTCTAGTTTGATCTTGAGGTCATATGGTTGGTGAGGAGCCAGGGTATTGGCCTGATTTTTTCTGAAAATGTCTTTGAACTTGTGGTACTCATTCATAATGTTACTCAGGTCTATTGGGCCTTCTTTAGGGTTGTGGCAGTCGGAGAGCAAGAGCTGAAAGGTTTGTTTACCTTCTATCTTCAATATTCAGGCAAAGGCTGCTGCATTCACATGACCTTTGGTGCCATGAGGTGGGGGTTCAGAGGGGAAGGAGGTTTGGATGAGCACAGAGTCATAGCTGCTGGCTCAGATGGTACCTGGAGATTAGCTGTGGTCAGAGAGCCAAATGAGATACTGCCTAATACCCAATCAGTCAATGGATTGTAATGGGTGAGCCAGTTATGTCCGAGGACTGCTGAGCAACTAGAATCCAATGGAGTTATGTAGAACATAATGGTGTGTTGCTCCCCTTTTGGGAAGTGAACATGGAGGTCGATGGCTTTTCAAATTACAGAGTTGGAGGAGCCATCAAAGAGTCGTAGCAGAATTGGAGTTATGTTGTAGGTTCAGAGCTGATGTTTCATAGCATAGTCAGAGTTGAGGAAGCAGTGGGTCAAGCCTGAATCTATTAGGGTGTCAATGTGGGTGGTTTCAAGGCTGAGGCAGATGGTCAGGGAGTTCAGACTGGAACGAGCAGATATGTTGAGTCTCATCTCCATTGGTGCATCATTAGGTTTAACACAGCCCCTAACTGATGCTGGAGTCGAAGGGCTGCTTAGAGATTTTTTGACTCTGAGGTATCTTCTACTTGAGAGATTGTTGCCTCAGGCATGCTTTCCACACTAGTGGTTACACATCCCTTCACCACAGCAGAGGATGATTTCAGACATTCCTTGGCTATGTGACCAGTTCTTCCACAGAAGAGGCAGAGGTTCTGGTTGAAATGGCATTATCGCTCTTGTGGCATGAGTTTGCCGTCTTTACCAAGTTTTGTGGTCAAGTCTGAGGTTGTCTTATTCGGGGTCTGGCTGGGGTTCAGGGGTTTGGTGCTTGTACTAGGAGTCGGAGCTGTTGGTGCCCTGTTTCTGTCATTCAGATGTTTGAGAGCTTTGGAAGTGGAGGTGTCCCAAGCTATCTCAGAACACCATTCCTAGTAGCAAGAGTCGATTGACTGAGACAGTAGACATAGTTGTAGCAGGGAGTTGGGTTTTCCTATGTGGGTGATTTCATCCTTGATCCTATTGGGTAGGCTGTTGTAGTACTGGTGGTGGAGGGTGGCATCTCTCCACTGGACATGAATGGTGAGTCTGTTGAATTCGACCACGTACTTCGTGATGCATTGGTTGTCATGCATTTGGAGGGCTTCAAGGTTGGCTTTGGCCTCTCCTGTCAAGTACACATACCAAGATCCTGGTAACTTGGCAGTGCCAACCAAGCAGTCATCCTATGTCCACATACAAGTGTCCACACCGCATGCACATCAGTTGGTACGCCGGTTTCAGCTCGGCACATCCACCACCCACATTCCTTATCCATTACCCCTCACATACTCTACGCCACTCACCATCCATTAATCCTACCCCATCCACTCCTCATTCCTCGATCTGCCTCACCTTGGGACTTCCTGCCCTTGTTTTATCCTTGGTCACAATCATTGTTTTATAGTCAGGCACTCCCTATTGTCCTATCCCTGGCCACATTCCTATTATTCTATATTTTATTATTCTATCCCCGTTTACATTCCTTCATTCTAATTTTACTCATTGTAGACAATACCCACATGCTCTGCATACCTTATTGTCCCACATTCCTTATTCCACATGTCGCTTCTTAAACCTATATAAGTAGGACATGCATGTATATACTTCCTCATTCTGGGTATTGACTAGGCTTAGGCCCTTCTACCTTCTCCTCCTCTGTTAAGTCCTCTACTTGGGCCGGCATCATCGGCATCCTCCCGAGTAGCCCATCTGTTTCAAATCAGTGGCATGCATGGAGAGTAGGGTGCAATGCATGAGTATGTTGAAGCCAAAGCCACTACTCCCGGTCTGTAGGACTTGGCTGTTCCCATCCGACATCTCAGCATTCCCAAAGCTTGACATCTCCTTCTGGATCGTGGGGGCCAAAGTTGGCTTTGAGTTTGGAGATAAATTCCTGATAATTGTAGAGCCAGTATGGGTTGTCTTCAGAGGAGAGACCTGGTTCAAAGTAATCCAAGGCAGTGCCAGTTAAGTATGACAGTACATAGGTTACTTTGGCACTGTTGGAGTGAAAAGTGTCAGGGTGGTCTCAAAAGTTTAAGGTGCACTGCACCAAGAACAGTTGTAGTTTTTTTGTATCAGAGCCATCAAAGGGGTTGGGGTCCCAAATCTTGGCATGAGCAGATGACTTCTTTGAGCCTGACAGATGGTTAGTTAGCATGGAGATGGCTTCCACCAGGTTTGGTTCATCATTTGTGTTGTCTAAGGGTGGCACAGGGGGTTCTAGAAGGGGGTTTAACAAGTGTTTGGATGGTGGGTCTGGGGCTGGTAGAGGGTTTGGTGGCATGTGGACATTGGGTCCTGCGATAGGTAAGTTTGGGGTTAAAGATGCATGGTGTACTGAAGCTACTCTAATTGTTTGAAGGGCTTCAATTCATACACTACATCTCATAGATGATCAGGAGTGGGAGTTTGAATGTTAAGTCTGAAGTCAAGTCATGTCCAAGCTGACATAACTTGGTCCGAGGTCTTGTGTTCAAATTCTTGGGGACTTGGCTTCAACTTATGTGTTGTGCCCTCCTCAATCATCAGTCCCTAATTTTGGAAATTCAAAGATACAGAGGTTTGGAGTTCAGAGAACAAGTGAGTGGGAATACTAAGTCGATATTCAAACTAAGGTATAGTACAGAAGTCTGGAGGTCTTTATACATAGCAGTGCTTATTGTAACTAATTAGGAATGTCCAAGGGAATAATAAGAAGAACAAAAATGGGTTACAAAAGAAATATACATCTGGTGTTACAATAAAACTATTGTTCAATGAAAAAGGAAAGAGGTCCAAGGTCCAAGGTGATCATTGCTAGTCAGGGCTTGGAGTAGGGTGATGGGATTTGGAGGTAATGAGGTGGATTTGCACTTGGTTCAAGGTGATCTTCTTTGTAGCACCTTGTATCAGATGTCCAAGGTGTCATGGTTATATCAAGGATATAACAAGGGCTTGGATGATAAAGAGTGAGCGAAAGGAGTCAGAGATAGTAAGACCAGATGCGACAATCCCAAGTTTGAAGTTCAGACATGTGATTGATCTGTTATGTGAAGGGCTTGTCAGTAGAGAATTTTATTGAAATATATTGGTTAAATTGACCTAGACATTGAGACCAGTACATGCACTGTATGTCAAAGAAAGAGCTGCCCGATTTTTGGCAAGTGTCTTGTTTGGATTGAGAGACTGGTAGACTGATGGGAGTACTGATATTAAGAGTAGAGCTAGGCCTTGATGGGCATGTTTGTTCTAGTCATCTCTTTTAGCAATTTCATCAGTAGTGGGTGGAGAACTCATCAAGGGTGGTTTCTCAGTTACTTCAGCAATAGCAAGTGTGTTGATGTACATCAAACTGGCACGTATGCTGAATGACCATATTGCCCAGTTGGTTCCATCTGTCATGATGTCAAGCCCCCAATACCAAGCTCCGGTTCACTCGGTAGTACCGACCAAACAACCCTTGCCTTTTAATCCCACATACCAGTGACAAGTCATCCCTCACCAGTACATGGTCTCGGTCCGGTACATTTGGCTCATCGTT